>WNNJ02002660.1:0-135450 GCA_012934845.2 Pomphorhynchus laevis
ACAATATTTCGTCAAATCTGTTGTACATGCTTAAACAGTTAGAGTACATGACGGAAATATTATTTTTAGAGTAACGGCAGTGGTGAGGTGTCGCTGTTGGTGTTGAACATTAGGTGGAAAGTCAGTTTAATCGCAGACTCAATCCACCTAATCGCGCATTCCATCATGCCCGTCGCATCATAAATGATCAAAGACAACGATCTGCAATTAAAGGGAAAAAGTTCATCGAGATCCCATTCATCAACCAGAAGGCACATTCCTTAATGTGTGGCAATCTCGGTCTATGTAGAGATGACATATTTCCCTTCACTCGTTCACTACCTAGGCTATCCAGTATGTTTAAACTAAAACCAGAATTTGATCGACCGGTGTTGTCCACAATTTTCAATGCCTCCAGTGGTAGAAAATATATGTGGGCCAAACAGGAAGACTGTTAGCTATCCGTGCCAAAGAACACTCATATGTAATGAAGAGAACACTACACGGACAGTATACATCCTCTTATGCCATTTCTCAACATATAAGTGTTAATAACCACTTAATGGACATTAACCTAATTACACCACTGGGGAAAGAAACTATCAAAACAAGGCGTAAAATTATCGATATTTGAGACTTTTAAAAATTGCATAGTCCCTAACAATAAAGCAGGCATCACATTAAAGCTTAGTTTAAACTTAGTTGGTAGAAATTTGTGTTTGCCACTATCAGTACAGATGGACAATGGATAATTTTTTTTTATTTTTTTTGCACTTTCTAATTCCTTTTACCAATGTTTTATTTTTAGACTCTGGAGATGACGTGCCGTAGTGCCGTCGAAATATTGGATTTTTGTAATCAAATAAAGATTCCTGTTTCTTCGCCTTCTTTTAATAATTCGAATTGGAAACGAATTTTCACCAAAAACATTCATAGCAAGTGGCAGAATGAAACACTGATACGGCTAGCGGATCACACACATAAGGTAGGTTTCTAATATATCGTTAGAATACGATTCCCTGCCAAAAGTAATAGACAAAATGTATATCTATACAACTGGAGAAGCCAGCCTAGTGGATGTAAAGTTGAATCGATATACATACGTCTTTATTTCGAATCCAATCAGCACCAGTGTACGGAGTAAGCAGATAATAAGAGTCGAAACGTGATATGTAAATCTGGGTCAGCAGCTCATGAGATCCACCCAGGCAGATTAGTAGCGTCCGGATGTATCAAGAATAGGAACAGTACATGTGAGTTAATATTGTGCCACAACCAGAAGAATTTCAGCTCACAGATGCAATCAAGTGAAATTAAAAACATTCAAAGCAATCTGACAGTGGATCACACACCAAAAAAAGATTTATTTAAATGTAGCAAATGCGTACCAGCGCACGCTTACATGACCACAACAAAACAAAACTGTAAATCAGGTGTTGAGAAGGTGTGAACGGAGGAGGTGTTTGAATGTGATAAATAAGGGGGCGCGGCGGACGTCGAGAGGGAGTTGATTTCAGGCGAGTGAGGCGGCGACGAGAAAGGATCGGAGACCGTAGTTGAGTAATTAGGAACGTGGAGTAGGAGGGTATGACGGTAACGCAGCGATAGCGAGGTGGGGCGAGTGTCGTCCAAGAAAGGAAGGTTGATGAACGTTGGGGAGCCGACAGCGATGAGACGAAAAGTAACGAGAATAAGGCGGAGTTTGATGCGGATGTGGATGGTGAACCAGGAGAGTTGGGCAAAATATGTGGATGTGTGGTCGAAGCGACGGAGACGAAAGAGCACTCGAACGGCGGTGTTGATTATTCGTTGTAGGGGTAGGATGATGGATTTTGGAGAATTGGCGAAAAGGCTAAGGCAGTAATCGATTTTAGGGAAAAGAAGCGATGAAAGAAGAGACATACAAGAACGGAAGTCGATAAGGGGGCGGATACGGCGGATGTCACGGAGAATTAAGTTAGATGAGTGGACCTTGTCACGTACGAAGGGTTTAAGGGAAAGGTGATCATCGAAATGGAAGCATAAGAAATGGAGATTGTGGACTATGGGGATGATCGATGAGGCAAAATATACAATGGGACGAGATATGTTTGGTTTACTGGGGAAGATCCACATTATTTTGGACTTTTCGGGGTTTAGAACGAGATAAAGATTGGAGAGACGTTTGTAGATAGAAGAAAGACAGTTGGAGGCAGAAATGCCGATATCGTGTATGCGATGTGCGGGTGCATGAGCATAGATTAGAATGTCATCGGCTTATTGCATGACGTTAAAGGAGTAAGGTTTGATAAACGGAAAGAGATCACCAAGCAGAAGAGAGAAAAGCAGGGGACCTAGGACTGAACCTTGTGGAACCCCGCAAAAAATAGGGATGGGATGGGAGGATGATGAATGAGAACCGACGCGAAAGGAACGGTCGGATATATATGAGGCGAACCATGCTACGGAGGATAAAGAAAAGCCGTAAATCATAACGAAGGCGAGAAAGGAGGACGGAGTGGTCGACAATGTCGAATGCGGAGGAGAGGTCGAGGGAGATGAGAACACTATATTGAGCCTTGTCTCGAGAAATGAGTAAGTCGTTGTACACTTTTATGCATGCGATTTCTGTCGAGTGATTAGAGCGGAAAGCGGATTGGAAAGGAGGGTACAGATTGGATGAGGAGAGATAAGCGTTGATTTGTATTAAGATGATGCGTTCTAAGAGCTTAGAAAGAGTAGGGAGTAGTGAAATAGGGCGATAGCTAGAAGGAAGGGAGGGGTCGAGCGATTGTTTCTTAAGGAGTGGACGAATGATTGCAGATTTCTAGTGTGAAGGGAAGATACGACTGCGGATAGACGAGTTAAACAAGGTTGTGAGAAATGGGGATATTGATGAGCATATAGATTTTAATATGTGAGTAGGCAGGGGATCGGCAGGTGAGGTTTTGTTGGGCAAGGACATGAGGACAGATGATACTTCTGTAGGTGAGACAGGGAGAAGATGAAAGAGTTCCGGAAGGATGATGCTAGACTGGGCAGAGTGGGATAGTATGGAGACCGGGGTGTAAAAGAGCAACGTGGATACTTCAGTCTGGAGAAATGAGGAATAATCCTTGGCATTGATGTTGCACGGCGAAGAGGAGCGAGCAAGGATTGAGTTAAAAGTATGCCAGAGAGTCTTAGAGTTGAATGAAGTGATGATTTTATGCTGACAGAAGGAGTTGCATTTGGTACGTAGTAGGTTGAGATGATACCGGCGAAGAGCAAGATAGGAATCACGGAAAGACGGAGTGATCGAGCGGAAATCACGTCTGAGAGAGCGGTGATAGACTCGAAAAGCATGGCGGAGTCGACGCTTTGAGAGTAGGCATTGGATGTCAAACCATGGGGCACGGTGCAAGCGAAGGTGTGGGTGAGACTTGAAGGGCAAGAGAATATCGAGAGTGGATGTGAGTTCAGAGTCGAAAAGAAAGGCGAGATCGTGAGGAGATGAATATGTTATTGTGGGTAATGATAGAGACGATTTGAGTAAGGCAGAGCGGAGAAGGGAGCGGTCAAGATTTCTCCAAGGGCGACGTAGGATTGTAGGTGTGTGAGCAGGGGTGTGGTTGCGAGTGAGATCAAGGGTGATAACAAAAGATCGGATAGACCAGGATCAGAGATGGACAGTGAGGTGTAGGCAGCAAAATGATCGGGGACAGCGATGATGTCGAGTGCCCCACCAAGTATATGTGTGGGGGCAGTGGAGATTAGTTTGTAATTGTAGTTAGGATAAAATGTTGATGAACCGGATGGAATCCTTGGAAGAGGGGCGGTCTAGGCGGATATTGAAGTCGCCTAGAACGAGTGAAGGGATTGAGGACAAAGAACAATGAGAAAGGAGGTCAGCGAGTTCGGTAAAAAATAAGGCTGTATGAGCTGATGAACCAGGACGGTATACAATGGCGAGATCTAGAGTGATCGGGTTAGAATAACGACAAGTGAGCAATTCAAAAGAGCAAGGACTGAAAGGGGGATTGATTTTGCGAAGAGACGCGGGGTGACGCGCGAATGCGACGATGCCGCCATGATTAGAGAATTTAGAAGGGCATGAGCTGAGGGGGCGGGCGGATTCGACTAGGGAGCAACCGGCAGAGAGCAGACGGCGAATGGAAAGGTCGTCGGAATCTGAGTGCCAGGATTCGGTGAGGCAGAAGAGATCGATGGATTGCTTGGTGAATAGGTTGAGGATAAGATCGGATTTATTGAGAATAGATCTAGTGTTGAGGAGACCGAGGCGGAAACCGTGTGTTGTGGCGAAAGAGTCTAGTGGAGAAGACACATAGGAGAGATGGAGCGCCATCGAATTTTTGGACGGGTGTGGACAACTTGAAAATTTCCGTCTATGTTTCGGATGGAGAGTGATGTTTCGCCGTTTTCCTCGCGACGGCGTTTTTCGATGCGGGCTGAAGAGATTTGAGCGATTTCAGAAGGGGCGCGATCGGGGAAAATTCGAGTGGTTGAAGATGACATGAGTTTGAATCGTTGAGAGAGGACAGAAGACGCGTGAGAGCGATGCTTGAAAACAATTTTTAGGAGAGGGGGCTGGGAAGGATTAGATTGAGAAGATTTGTTTAGACGGATGAATGCGACAGGAGAAATGTCCTTGAAAAAGGATGGTTTATCCGCAGGAACAATAGACGAGAGGATGGATCTGAAGGCGGAAACATCGTGGTCTAGAAGTACTTGTGGAGATGAGGAGTTAGAAGGCGTGATATTAGTGACAATGACGCAACGATCGCGAGAAGCAAAGCGCTTCCGTAAAGGAGGACGACTGACGTGAGTAGGTGAGATCACGATAGAAGAGCTGGCAGTTGATGATTTGGAGGGATTTGGTTTGACGACGGGAGACATAGAGGATAATGATAATAAAGAGGGTGGCAAGCGATGTGAGGAAAGTTTGTGAGTGGAAGGATAGTGAAGGTTGGTGGAGGTGATTTTGATTGATGGATGCAAGGTATTGAGAAACGAGACGGGAAGGACGGGACGTGGGGTGTTGGGGAGTGAAGATGACATGGAATGGGAAGTGTATATGGTGGCAGGGTCGGTGGGTGGATAAAGGACACTTGAAACGACGGCGGTAGTTTGAGTTGACGTGTTGGATGTTGATATGTGCTTATTGGTAAGGTTGCAGATTAGTTTGTTGGCACAAAAACCACATACAAAGTCTTTTTTAGCAGCCTTATTCTTGTCGCAAGTGATTGTTGTCCAGACGCTGCAGTCGTGTATCGAGCACTGTACTTGCAGTTGTCCATAGTTGCTGTCGGTTTTAGGTTTTTTCTTGCGTCCTCCCATAAACGATGGTTGTCATCAATGGTTGTCGTCGATGGTTGTCGTCGATGGTTGTCGTCGATGGTTGTCGTCGATGGTTGTCGTCGATGGTTGTCGTCGATGGTTGTCGTCGATGGTTGTCGTCGATGGTTGTCGTCGATGGTTGTCGTCGATGGTTGTCGTCGATGGTTGTCGTCGATGGTTGTCGTCGATGGTTGTCGTCGATGGTTGTCGTCGATGGTTGTCGTCGATGGTTGTCGTCGATGGTTGTTGTCGATTGGTGTCGTCGATGGATATCGTCGATGATTGTCGTTGTAAGATGTTTGTAACTATTTGTATAGAAGTCCTCTGTATGTTAATTAGAAACCAAAATTTTTATAAGTTTGCCAGTAAGAATATTATGATTGATTGTATCGAAAGCACGCGAGAAGTCCACGAATACCACGTCGGTGTCGACACAGGCATCAAAAGCACTGGACCAATCATCTCTAGCAATTATAAGATTTGAACATGTTGATCTACTCGAACAAAATCCATGTTGGGAAGGATGTAAAAGGTTATTTATCGAAATATGGCGGTTGATGTGTAACAAAATCAAACGCTCTAGTACCTTACAGCAAATACATGTTAGACTAACTAGTCTAAAATTGCTGGCGCATGACCTATCACCTTTTTTATACACAGGGCAAACTATAGATTTTAGCCAGTCGAGGGGAATCTTTGATTTGCATAAGGAAAATATGAATATTCGATGTAGTGGACCGCAAATGCGGGAAGCTAATTCTCTAAGCAGGATGGATGGCAAACCGTCAGGACCAGCAGAATGACACCGTTTTAATCGTCGAAGTTGCTCATATACATGAGCGATAGAAATATGTGACGTCAAGTTAGATGATTTATTATAATGATGGAAGGTGCCGTTATAATGAAAGAAGGTGCCGGGAGCGTGAAGCACGTAAAGGTGCATATCTGTCTAGAAGAGAAGCAAGAGTATCTCGAAAAAACCTCAATGCACATTCCAATCCGACCACAAATGGTTTAAGCCAAACAACGCAATCAAGGTGCCTACCGATTGCGCTATAATCGGCCTTGAAAACGTTATGCTCGATGTGACAAGTGTTCATGGAAGGCAGAACGAACGGAAAGCGAATTAACATACTGCAATGGTGTCACTATTTCCTATAGCTTGTATGTAGTTATCGGTAGATCATGGTTAGACAAACATAAATCTAATATACTTCTAGAAGAGCCTCTTAAACGAGTGTCTTGATTTACGTACTGTAAGTAATTCAGCTCGTTTAAAATATCGAGTAGTTCAGAAGATTCCCAATCACAGCTGCTCAAACGGGAATAAGTAGACCAGTCTATACGTGGCATATTAAAGTCCCCAAGTAAGATTAAGTTTTCGTAAGAGGCAAACCGTTCTAAATCTTTCCTGAGACGTTTGGTGGATGCCATAGGACTTCTGTACACAGATCCTTATATCTGCAGACGAGAAATTGATAAATAAAATATTTCAAGTGGCGATTCATCTTGCCTCTTACTAGCGCACATCAGACTTTCAAGTCAGATATCAACCATTTGAACACAATGATTAACAATTTGGACACCGAATAGAATAATTTATACAGAAATTTTCCAGAATCTTAACATCGCTGATGTCTTACACATCATATCGAATGTATGCACTGTAACAAACGTAGCCACTATGTGAAAATATAGAACTTTAAAAGTCGTTAAATAATGTCTCTGGAATTATAGTATAAATTTTTGAATTGGAATAAAACCTGCTGGCTTTTTTAATTTTATTGAATTAAATGGTCATACCCAGCAAATGCAAATTTTATTTATTTCCATATTTAATAATGATTTATTTAACGTGGCAAATGCGTTCAAACTACACGCTTACACTACCACTAACAAAAAAAAACAGCAAAAGTTAGATTAATTAGTTAATTGTTAAAATGGAATTGGATTTGGCGTTTGAAGCACGGCATTGATGTTGATTGGCGAATATGAATGGACAGATGATTCCACGAGAGAGGAGCAGCCACAACGAATGAGCGCAAGCCAAAAGTGCTAGAGTAGTTTGGGACATGTAAAAGAAGGAACGCAGAGCACAATACACAGTACGAGAATTGTCGAGAAAAGGAATGTTGAGAAATGAAGGGGTATGAGAAGTTATAAGGCGAAAAGCAATGATAAGAAGACGAATTTGAACACGACAATAAAAGGTAGGTCAATCAAGAGAAGCAAGATAGTGAGATGTATGATTAAAACGACGAAGGCAGAGGAGAACTCGATGGCTGCGTTGATGATGCGTTGTAAAGGAAGAATAGTGGATTTAGGTGAGTTGGAAAATAGACTCAGGCAGTAATCAAGTTTTGAGAAAATGAGAGAAGATATGAGAGTCATACATGAAGGGAAATCGATCAATCTACGAATTTGAAGGAGGTTGCGGAGAATCAAGGTAGATGAGCGTACTTTATCTCTAACGAAAAGTTTAAGTGAAAGTCTGTTGTCGAAATGGAAGTCTAGGAAAACGAGATTATCAACAATAGGAAAACTTGTAGAATTTAATGATACGGAGGGAGGTTCTACGCCGAAGAGTCGAGGAAGGATCCACGTTATTTTTGATTTATTAGTATTCAGAGAAATACGAAGAGAAGAAAGATGTTTGAAAATTGAGGCAAGACGGTTAGAAGCAGAAACACTAAGATCATGAATACGATAAGCAGGTGAGTAAGCATAGATGAGAATGTCATCAACATTTTGCATAATATGGAAGTTAAATGTATGATAAATAGAAAACAAATCACCGAGAAGAAGATAGAAAATCATATGGCCTAATACTGAGCCTTGTGGGACACCGGACGGGATGGGAGAGATAAGAGTTAGAATAGACGCGAAATGTACGGTTTGATAGATATGAAGAAAACCATGATACAGTGGGTAAAGAGAAGCCATAATCATGACGAAGGCGATGGAGCAGAATCGAGTGATTGACGATGCCGAAAGCAGATGATAGATCAAGAGAAACTATGACACTGCTAAAAAATATAATAATTTGAATTAATCAAAATATAATATTTGAAATATAATAATTTGAAATAATATTATAATAATTTGAAATATTCTAATATTTCAAAATTATAATAGCTAAATAAGAAAAGAATATACACTGTTATTCCTAGAGAAAGAAGGGACCTCGGGACACAAGGTCCCGAGGTCTCTTCTTCTTTACCGCGACAAGGTGCGCTCGTCTAACTTAATTCTCCTTGATATCTGCCGTATCCGCCCTCTTATCGACTTTCATTATTGTATGTCCCTTCTTTCATCGCTTCTCTTCCCTAAAATCGATTACTGCCTCAGCCTTTTCGCAAATTCTCCGAAATCTATCATCCTACCCCTACAACGAATCATCAATTCCGCCGTTCGTGTGCTGTTTCGTCTCCATCGCTTCGACCACACATCCACATATCTTGCCCAACTCGCCCGGCCCACCATTCACATCCGCATCAAACTCCGCCTTCTCGTCACTTTTCGTCTCACGGCTGTGTGCTCCTCATTGTTCATCAATCTCCCTTTCTTAGACACTCGCCCCACCCCTATATCACTGAGTTCCCATAATTCCCTCTCACTCTACGTTCTAAATTACTCAACAACTACGGTCTCCAATCCTTTCTCGTCGCCGCTCTCCTCGCCTGGAATCAGCTCCCTCTCGACGTCCTCCGCACTCTCTGGTTTATCACATTCAAATACCTCCTCCGTTGCCACCTTCTCGACACATGATTTAGACTTTCGTTTGATTGTTTTCTTCGTGGTCATGTAAGCGTGCGCCAGCACGTATTTGTCACGTAAAAAAATCTTTATTTACAAGACTGTTGCATATTCCATAAGGCCAGAAAATACTCTTTTTCCTTGATTATCATTAGAGTTACCAATAATCCATGCTGAATCAGACTCGAGTATTTTCTTTAAACCCTCAACCACTGATTACTTGAATTTTTGGATTGACACGCCTTACCTTTTATGCAGATATTTACACACATAATTATCCTAGTCTTAATTAAGACAAAAATACCCAAGGCAACTCCCCCACGGTTCATATATGTTAAATACCTGTTTGGGATAAAAACCATTCCTAACGAGAACACACAACGCTTGTTCGTTATTCAAACCATTATGGAACATGCTATATGTAATGCTCGAAAAGGAAAAAAGGTGATGCACTATTAGACGAACGCGCTTCATGTAACAAAAACAAATAAGATAAGTAAAAATTTGACCAATGCACCTACATAGATTGTTAAAGGAGGCACAGTTTCAAGAAGCAATGGAACAGTTTATCGAATTTAAGTCTTGTAGCATCTAGTATTAATGGACAAATTAATCTAAATTAGCATAATTTTAACTTTCTTCAATACATTAGTATCTCCATTATTTTTATTTGTTTTGGAATGTTTAATAGTAACGTCTTTTTTATAGTAACGTCTCATTTACAGGATCATTCTTCACAATATCTGATCCAATATGGACATTTTCAGTCTTAGATGTGGAAAACTTATTTTTAGATATTGGATTCATTTTTCTAGATTTATACATGTCTTCATATGTTTCTGCGTTATCATAAATGAGTGCATTTACCTCCTCAACTTACATGTCCAAAATTGTACTCTGTTTTGTTTGTTGTGAAGGTATGATTGAAGAAAGTGGGACTGTTAACTTGTCTAATGTAATAATCGATCTTTCAATTAAGGCTTGCTGGTCTCTGATTCTTTGTTCTAACTTTTCAATACTACTGTCTTGAGTGTTCGACGAATCTAGATTATTATAGTTTTTGGTTGCATTCGCAGATGAAAGAGCTGAATTAGAACTCTTGATTATCACCGTCCCGGTGTTCGAGTGGTGTTTCAGTTCTGCATTAATCTGGATTGAAACGGTGTATGCTATGAAGGCCGAACACCTATGATCATATGCCTTATGCAACTTTCCACTATTTTCACATTTCCTGGTAAATATTGTGGGGCAGCTTATTGAGGTATGTTCCTCGGCAGAGTGTACACACACAGCTTTCCTATAACACATGAAAGAGAAATGCTCCCAGTATTGGCAGTTAAAACACTGTGGGTAGGTTCATCTTGAATACTCATCATTCAAGAAAATAAATTTCAATTCCTAACCGCCTAATCCAGGTCTTGTCTGCTTGAATAACTGTAACTTTTGATCTTCACCATTTATTAATACAGAAAAGTATCCAAAATCTTTCTCTTTACAACTCCTAACTAATTCACAGCCAAACCCATTACAATGGGTTTTAACTATCACCACACTATCATAATCGGGAATACTCGTTAGCAGCCCATATACCTTACATGACAAATCTAAAAACGAGCAAATCACTTTTTCAAAATAAAATGTTTATATAATCATCCTTAATCCTTGCTTCGTTAAATGTTATTTTTGTGTAATAGCAGTTATTCTTAATAAATTTAAAAGGTACCAAATTTTTATTATATTTATGAATCCATTCCTTATGGTACTTTAACCATATACTTTTTTGGTATTTGCTGGAAAATGAAATTATTTCAATTTTCTCTGGGTATAAGATGTAGCAATTTGGTTTTGTTTTTTAAATTATTAATGTTCAACTGAAAATTGTTTAACTTACCTTGCGTATGAGAGTCCATCGGGGACGTAACCCCTTCCATCTTTGTTACTCTTATTTCGCTATAATTAGAACCATCCGTGAGAGCAAAGGATCTCCGCTTCAGTTTCGTAGCGTTACTTGGTGTTTGCACCAGAAATATGTGGCTTCACTAAGCGAAACTGATTATAAGCAAACTCCTCAACTGCTTGCTGAATTTTGTTATTTATGACAATGGTATAGTTGATGTGTTCGCTTTATTAACGATTTACAACGAAAACTGCTTTACTAACGATTTTTTGATTCCTCTCCATCTAAATATGCTTGCACTCCATGTAAACAATATGCTTGCAATCCAAAAATGTTTCAAATTGCATTTTAGACAATTCTGATTCTTGTTTTAAAAAGTTTTGACTAAACAGCTGCACGACTGTAATAAGGAAAGCCGAAAACACAAAAGCGTGTGCTTTCTGCGTTGTAATTTAAAATCACTTAGAAAAAGGTAAATTAGTGCTAGGAGATTTAAAGTTTATGATATTTATGTTTTATATTTATCTAGTTTATTGTAAATATCTTCATCCCAAAAATACTTAATAATCGGTCCCTTGAATTGCTTTTTACGGATTGCTGTATTTTTAATTATATTTATTACATTTTACACAAAATCTTCCTTGTTTCAAATTAAACGAAATTAATTGGTGAAATAAACAATTTATTTAGGCAATTTGCAATTGTTCTACGCAGTAATCACTAGATTACGATAATGATAATTCTTCTGGTTGTGGCACGGCATTATCCTCACATGTATTGTTCTTATTCTTGATTCAGCAGCACGCTACTAATCAGCCTATGTGGGTTTAAAGTTAATCGGTATGAACCGGTCTAGGTTCTTATCGAGTTTAAGATAACCCTATTATTAAACTTCGATACAAAGTTTCGTAGAAAGTTTTCAAGTATTGCTCTCGAACAAGTGGCGTATTTATAGTAATACTGATCAAATTTGAGAGCTTCTTGTATTTTAAGATTATAGGACGCCTGTATCGGACGTCTGTATCGCGCTTCCAACGTTGCATCCACTAGGCTAGCTGATCCAGTGGTGTTGGTATACATTTCTGTATATTATTTTTGGGAGGGCATCGTACCATAAAACCTACCTTAGGTAGGTTTGAGATCTAATATACATATATTGCAAATCAATCCAGTTCCAGATCAATCCAGTTCCAGACCAATCCAGAAAATTTAACAGTTTTAACACAAGGACGTCGATGGGAGGACGTAAGAAGACAGCTACGACCGACACCAACTGTGCTCAACTACAAGTACAGTGCTCGACACACGACTGGAGCGTCTGGACTACAATCACATGCGACATCAGTAAGTCTAAAGAAGACTTCCTATGCGGCTTTTGTCCCAACAAACTCATACGCGACCTCTCCCATAAGAACATATCAACCGCCAACGTGTCCACTCAAACCACTCCAGTCGTTTCTGATATCCTTTGTCAACCCACTGATCCTGTAATCACATGCACTTCTAATCCCATGTATTCACTTCCCGACACTCCCGTATCTTCCCTTCTGTCTCGTTTCTCAATAACCTACATCCATCAATGAAAATCACCTCCACCAACCTCCACAATCCTTCCACTCATAACCTTTCCTCCCATCGCTCACCACCCTCTATATTATCCAAATTCTCTTTGTCTACCGCTGTTAAACCTACTCCATTGATATCCTCAACTCCTAGATCTCATATCGTGATCTTACCAACTCACATTACTCGCCCTCCTTTACGGAAACGCTTTTTTCTCGCGATCGTTGCGTCATCGTCACTAATGTCACTCCTTCCACCTCTTTATCTTCACAAGCACGTCTCGACCACGATGTTTCCGCATCCAGATCTATCCTCTCGTCTCTTGTTCCTGCAGATAAACCATCCTTTTTCAACAACATCTCTCCTGTCGCATTTATCAGCCTAAATAAATTTTCTTAATCTAATCCTTCCCATCCCCCTCTTCTAAAATTTGTTTTCAAGCATTGCTCTCACGCGTCTTCTGTCCTCTCCCAACGATTCAAACTCATGTCCTCTTCAGCCACTCGCATTTTCCCCGATCGCACCCCTCCGAAATTGCTCAACTCTCATCTGCCCGCATCGAAAAACGCCGTCGCGAGGAAAACATCGAAACATCTCTCTCCATCCGAAACATCGACGGAAATTTTTAAGTTGTCCACACCCGCCCAAAATTTGATGGCGCTCCATCTCCCCTATGTGTTTGCTCCACTAGCCCCTATCACCACCACACACGGTTTCCGCCTCGGCCTCCTCAACACTAAATCTATTTTCAATAAATCCGATCTCATCCTCAACCTATTCACCAACAATCCATCGATCTCTTCTGCCTCACCGAATCCTGGCACTCCGATTCTGACGACCTCTCCATCCGCCGTTTGCTTTATGCCGGTTGCTCACTAGTCGAATCCGCTCGCCCCTCAGCTCATGCCCTTCTAAATTCTCTAATAATGGCAGCATTGTCGCATTCGCCCGTCACCCCACGTCTATTCGCAAAATCACTTCCCCTTTCAGTTCTTGCTCTTTTAAACTGCTCACGTGTCGTTCTTCTAACCCGATCACTCTAGATCTCGCCATTGTATACCGTCCTGGTTCATCAGCTCCTACATCCTTATCTTTACCGAACTCATTGACCTTCTGTCTGACTGTTCTTTGTCCTCAATCCCTTCAATCGTTCTTGGCGACTTCAACATCCGCCTCGACCGCCCCACTTTCACCGAGTCCATCCAGTTCATCAACTTTCTATCCAATTATAATTACAAACCTATCTCAACGGCTTCCACACATATCCTTGGTGAGGCACTCGAAATCATCGCTGCCCCCGATCATTTTGCTGCCTTCACCTCACTACCCATTTCGATCCTAGCCTATCTGATCACTTTCTCGTCACCCTTGATCTCACTCACAACCACAACCCCTCCTCACACACCTACAATCCTAGGTCGCTCTTGGAGAAATCTTGACATCCCCCTCTCCGCTCTGCCTTACTCAAATCGTCTTTATCATTACCCACAATAACATATTTATCTCCTCACGATCTCGCATTTCTTTTCGACTATGAACTCACATCCACTCTCGATATTCTCTTGCCCTTCAAGTCTCACCCACACCGTCGCTTGCACCGTGCCCCATGGTTTGACATCCAATGCCTACTATCAAAGCGTCGACTCCCCATTCTTTTCGAGTCTATCATCGCTCTCTCAGACGTGATTTCCGCTCGATCACTCCGTCTTTCCGTGATTCCTATCTTGCTCTTCGCCGGTCTCATCTCCACTTACTACGTACCAAATGCAACTCCTTCTGGCAGCATAAAATCATCACTTCATTCAACGCTAAGACTCTACGGCATACTTTTAACTCAATCCTTGCTCGCTCCTGTCCGCCATGCAACATCAATTTCCATGATTATTCGTCATTTCTCCAGACCAAAGTATCCACGTTGCCCTCTCACACCAATCCCACTATGCCCCGTCTCACCTTCCGAAGAAGGTGAGATTCTCCGTCCAATCCCACTCTGCCCCGTCTAGCATCATCTTCCCGGAACTCTTTCATCTTCTCCCTCTCACCTTCCAAAGTCTCATCTGTTCTCATGTGCTTGCCATGCCAAACCTCACCTGCCGATCCCCTGTCTACCTACATACTTAAATCGATATGCTCATCGATATCTCCCTTTCTCACAACCTTGTTTAAATCGTCCATCCGCAGTCGAATATTCCCTTCACACTGGAAATCCGCAATCGTTCGTCCACTCCTTAAGAAACAATCGCTCGACCCCTCCATTCCTTCTAGCTATCGCCCCATTTCACTACTCCCTACTCTTTCTAAGCTCCTAGAACTCCTCATCTTAATACAGATCAACTCTTATCTCTCCTCATCCAAACTGTACTCTCCTTTCCAATCCGCTTTCCGCTCTAATCACTCCAGAGAAATTGCATGTATGAAAGTTTACAACAACTTACTCATTTCTAGAGACAAGGCTCCATATATTGTTCTCATCTCTCTCGACCTCGCCTCCGCCTTTGACATAGTCGACCACCCCGTCCTTCTTTTCTCGCCTTCGTTATGATTACGGCTTTTCTTCCTCCTCCGTATCATGGTTTGCCTCATATCTATCCGACCGTTCCTTTCGTGTCTGTTCTAATTCATCATCCTCCCCTCCCATCCCTATTTTTTGCGGGGTCCCACAAGGTTTAGTCCCAGGTACCCTGCTTTTCTCTCTTCTGCTTGGCGATCTCTCTCCGTTTATCAAACCTTACTCCTTTAACGTCATGCAATACGATGATGACATTCTAATCTATGCTCATGCACCCGCACATCGCATACACGATATCGGCATTTCTGCCTCCAACTGTTTTTCTTCTATCTACAAACGTCTCTCCAATCTCCATCTCGTTCTAAACCCCGAAAAGTCCAAAATAATGTGGATCCTCCCCAGTAAACCAAACATATCTCCTCCCACTGTATATTTTGCCTCATTGATCATCCCCATAGTCCACAATCTAACTTTCTCAGGCTTCCATTTAGATGATCACCTTTCCCTTAAACCCTTCGTCCGTGACAAGTTCCGCTCATCTAACTTAATTCTCCGTGACATCCGCCGTATCCGCCCCCTTATCGACTTCCGTTCTTGTATGTCTCCTCTTTCATCGCTTCTTTTCCCTAAAATCGATTACTGCCTTAGCCTTTTCGCCGATTCTCCAAAATCCATCATCCTACCCCTACAACGAATAATCAACACCGCCGTTCGAGTGCTCTTTCGTCTCCGTTGCTTCGACCACACATCCACGTATTTTGCGCAACTCTCCTAGCCCACCATCCACATCCGCATCAAACTCCGCCTTATTCTCGTTACTTTTCGTCTCATCGCTGTCGGCTCCCCAACGTTCACCAACCTTCCTTTCTTGGACGACACTCGCCCCACCTCGCTATCGCTGCGTTACCGTCATACCCTCCTACTCCACGTTCCTAATTACTTAACTACGGTCTCCGATCCTTTCTCGTCGCCGCCTCACTCGCCTGAAATCAACTCCCTCTCGACGTCCGCCGCGCCCCCTCCTTTATCACATTCAAACACCTCCTCCGTTCACACCTTCTCGACACCTGATTTACAGTTTTGTTTTGTTGTGGTCATGTAAGCGTGCGCTGGTACGCATTTGCTACATTTAAATAAATCTTTTTTTGGTGTGTGATCCACTGTCAGATTGCTTTGAATGTTTTTAATTTCACTTGATTGCATCTGTGAGCTGAAATTCTTCTGGTTGTGGCACAATATTAACTCACATGTACTGTTCCTATTCTTGATACATCCGGACGCTACTAATCTGCCTGGGTGGATCTCATGAGCTGCTGACCCCGATTTACATTTCACGTTTCGACTCTTATTATCTGCTTACTCCGTACACTGGTGCTGATTGGATTCGAAATAAAGACGTATGTATATCGATTCAACTTTACATCCACTAGGCTGGCTTCTCCAGTTGTATAGATATACATTTTGTCTATTACTTTTGGCAGGGAATCGTATTCTAACGATATATTAGAAACCTACCTTATGTGTGTGATCCGCTAGCCGTATCAGTGTTTCATTCTGCCACTTGCTATGAATGTTTTTGGTGAAAATTCGTTTCCAATTCGAATTATTAAAAGAAGGCGAAGAAACAGGAATCTTTATTTGATTACAAAAATCCAATATTTCGACGGCACTACGGCACGTCATCTCCAGAGTCTAAAAATAAAACATTGGTAAAAGGAATTAGAAAGTGCAAAAAAAATAAAAAAAAATTATCCATTGTCAATCTGTACTGATAGTGGCAAATAAATTTCTACCAACTAAGTTTAAACTAAGCTTTAATGTGATGCCTGCTTTATTGTTAGGGACTATGCAATTTTTAAAAGTCTCAAATATCGATAATTTTACGCCTTGTTTTGATAGTTTCTTTCCCCAGTGGTGTAATTAGGTTAATGTCCATTAAGTGGTTATTAACACTTATATGTTGAGAAATGGCATAAGAGGATGTATACTGTCCGTGTAGTGTTCTCTTCATTACATATGAGTGTTCTTTGGCACGGATAGCTAACAGTCTTCCTGTTTGGCCCACATATATTTTCTACCACTGGAGGCATTGAAAATTGTGGACAACACCGGTCGATTCAAATTCTGGTTTTAGTTTAAACATACTGGATAGCCTAGGTAGTGAACGAGTGAAGGGAAATATGTCATCTCTACATAGACCGAGATTGCCACACATTAAAGAATGTGCCTTCTGGTTGATGAATGGGATCTCGATGAACTTTTTCCCTTTAATTGCAGATCGTTGTCTTTGATCATTTATGATGCGAAGGGCATGATGGAATGCGCGATTAGGTGGATTGAGTCTGCGATTAAACTGACTTTCCACCTAATGTTCAACACCAACAGCGACACCTCACCACTGCCGTTACTCTAAAAATAATATTTCCGTCATGTACTCTAACTGTTTAAGCATGTACAACAAATTTGACGAAATATTGTCTCGTTAATTCAATGAACCCAAACATCATAGCATTAACCGAAACCTGGCTTAACAACGATATATCTGATAATGAAATCTCAATCTCAGACTACTTTGTTATACGATCGGATCGAACCGCCTCAAAAGGAGGTGGAGTTATATTATACGTCAAGCAACCGTTAACCATCATCGAGCACAGCATTGTATCAGATGATTCATACAACGAATATCTGTGGACAACAGTATCTTCTCCTGGGAGACAGAAACTAAAAATCGGTTTATTTTACCGCTCTCCGCGCTCCGCAACTGAAAAGATTGGCATCTCTTTACGACATAACCTAACAAGCTTATCACCGATTATTATCCTAGGAGACTTCAATATGCCTTATGTCAATTGGGACCTATATACTTCAACACATGGTTGTGATGTTGAATCATTCAATCTCCTTGATACGTTCAACGATCTCAATCTAACCCAGCATATTCACGAACCCACTAGAAGGAGGAAGCAATCATCTGCCATGTTAGACCTCTGTTTATCACGAGGGGAACCCACAATTTTGAAATCTCTCTCAGCCCCCTAATGGCCACAGTGATCATTGTGTCATTAGGCTGGCGCTTTCTGTAAGTCTCTTTAAAACAACCCCCTCGGCAAAACCCGAATTGAATCCCTTCAAAGCGAATTTCGCAAGTATGGCGCAAGCTATTCGAAACATTCAATGGACTAATCCATATGTAATTGGCACAGATCAGTGCTGGGAAAATTTCAAATCTACATTGATCAATGCTCTAAATTACTTCTCCCCTTTAAAACGTCAGCGCACATCCCACAAAACTCCCATTTGGTTTGACTCGCAGATTAAACAAATGATTAAGACAAGAGACAAAATTTACAAAAAATTCAAAGAAGGGAATTGTTCTTGGACCGATTACAAGGAATTACGAAATCAAGTAAGGGCACTCAAACGTCAGAAACGCAGGTGCTTCGTTTCCAATCTTTGTCGATCATCAAAAAGATATCCCAGTAAATTGTTCAAACATATCGGCTCATTTAAATCAACTACACCTGAGATCAACTTTATATTTATGGAAACCTGTGAGCTCACATTTGTTGACAAAGCAATTGCCAATATTTTCCTAGATCAATTCACGCTAGAGAGTCCTACCTGTCAGTATTGCCCCCGAGTCTCCACAGCTCAATATCCGTGTTACGAATTTACTCCATTTGATATATTTGAGGTACTTAACGAACTTCTAAAGCTACCACGATCAATCGCGGCAGGACCAGACAATATTCCTCCAATTCTTCTTCGGGAACTTGCACCAGTAATATATGAACCTTTACACACCATATTCGATTTCTCCTTGTCAACAGGCTGTATACCATCAGATTGGAAATGTTCTATAATCCGACCTCTCTACAAAAAAGGCGACCGTAATCTAGCAAGCAACTATCGGCCAATAAGCCTTACCTGCGTTGCTTGTAAAGTGCTAGAGAAACTGCTTTTTAAACGAATCATCGGGCACCTAGAAGGGAACCAAGTACTCTGCGACAACCAGCATGGTTTCCGCCCAGGAAGATCTACTGTCACAAACCTCGTACTTGCGAGAAGTGATTGGACCAGATATGCCGAGGCTGGAGTTAGTGTTAATGTTTTGTTTTTCGACCTCAGCAAAGCATTTGATCGGATATACTATGATGCCCTCCTTATTACGCTGGAACAGTACGGCATCAGAGGAACCCTCCTAAATTGGATTAACTCCTTCCTTAGAAATCGGAAGATTACTGTATTGGCCAATAAACATATGTCAAAGACAAGAACTCCTGGACGCGGTGTTCCTCAAGGATCGGTACTCAGTCCATTGCTCTTCATTATTTACATCAACGAGCTTACTACAGCTATTTCGAGTCCATGTGGTTTATATGCCGACGACTTGAAAATTTGGCGACCAATAACCGATAACTGAGATCCAATGATACTCCAGAGAGACATTGATAATATTTAGGTATGGTGTAATCAACGGGGACTGGTATTAAACCCCGATAAGTCAAAACATATGCGCATCGGACATCTACACATCAATTCGTCATATACCATTGACGGAAGATAAATTGAAACAGTTCCCCAATTTCTAGACCTTGGAGTGATTGTAAATAGAAGCTTATCGACCATCCCACACACCAGTCACACAGTTGCTAAATGCCGTCGAATTTTAGGACTTATTAGAAGAACCATTGGGCAGCTTGATGCATCCAGTTTTAAGTTTATTTACAATGGTTATGTCTTATCTTTAATTACATACGCTTCACCTGCCTGCCACCCTCAAACTACGACAGAGATGAACCTGTACGAATCCATATTACGCAAGGCCACACATCTTGTACCCAGCCAACGCAAGCTCTCATTCATTTTTCGACTCCACGCACTTGGTGTGACCACAGTGAAAAAATCTTTAAAGTCATCTGATTTAATGTTTGTGTGGACAACGCTTAATGTTCAAAAAGGGCAGAGATAACATGTTTATCGTAAACTGTTCGAACTTCGAAATTCAAAGAGATTGAGGGGACATCACCCCTGTACGAGCTCTACGCTCTTTTGCTGCTGTTGTATTTAATAATACAGAGTTTTATTTCCTGTTCCGCCTTTCGGCTGGGCAAATAATTACAAAATAAGAAATTAGTCAAAATCAACAAAATTTGAAGTATACAGATTGTCTTCTTCATGCGTCGTTTGTTGATCAATGACGAAGATCATTAATCTCTTGAAGTGACATAAGGCTGAGGTGAGGGCAGGCTAGAGCATGGAGCAAGGCATCACAGGAAGAAGCACAAAAGCGGCATATACAAGAAGAATCACGGCGATGACAAGCGAGAAGTCGGCGACAGTAGTTATCATGGAAACCATGAATAGATAACCTCCATATCAATGGTCGTTTCACATTTGACGGTGATCTCCAACTGTTTTGCAGGTACACAGGAGAATTGGCTAAATCATGATCAACGTTTAAGAATTTAGTCTCAAGAGCTACCAAATGTTCAAGATAACTAGACGTTTGAACACATCTAAAACTACTACATAGTCGGACACTAAGCGGCTTTATTTTCGCCAAGTATGTGATCGCTGTCGTACTACATTTATTGGATACTCCAACTATGTTTCAAAAATCTGGCCTGACACCTATCAATCTGTCTAAAATTTAACTCAGTGAGGTCCTCCCAGAATGTTGCCAGCCCGCACTGAATAATTGGTAGAAGCATTAACTCGAAATATCTCAACGCTCCCTCAAACGACAGCTTCCTCAGTTGAGGATATGAAGCCGTTTTAATTGCAATCTTAGAAGATTTAGCCTCAAGGTGCGCGGTAAAAGACCATCTAGACGTTAATAGAACGCTAAGATACTTATAATTAGTGCAGAACTCTAGTGTCTGAGACTTTATAAAAAGCGAGCCATGCTTGGATAGACGACCACCACCGCGGAACTTCACTACCTTTGATTTTGAAATGTCGATGTCTAGTTCATTCCGACTACAAAATACAGACAAGCCATCGAGTGCCTTTTGAGCCGTGACTAGGTTTCTTGTCAGGATCACAAGATCGTCAGCATATAGCGCCAACTCAACCTCGTTTGCAAAAGACCGTATAACCGATGGTAAATCAATAACGAAGATTGAAAATAATAGAGGACTGATTGGGTCACCCTGCAATACGCCATGATTAACTGTGAAGAAGTCAGAGTATGCTAAATCATCGAATACCTTGACACGGTTAGGTAATAGAATCTCATATAGTAGGCGAAGAAAGCGCCCGCGAAGATTACAATTATTATGCAGCTTAGAAAGAAGGATATTCCGATTGACTGAGTCAAATGCTCTACGAAAATCAATAAAGATGGCATATAATGAATTTTTATTAGAAATACAGTTGACTACAGAAGAATGCACTAGACTGATAGCATCACAAGTCGAGCGGCCATGCCGAAATCCAAATTGTTCTTCAGGCAATAACGAAGAACAGTGCTTAGCTAGTCGAGAAGTTAATACAAACGACAATAATTTATAAACGTGGTTTAAAAGGAAAATCCCGCGATAATAGTCTGGAGATTCCAAAGGACCGGTGCCCTTATATAGGATTTTTCACTATCCCCCCTTGAGCGGATCCATAGAGTAGAGAATTGAACATAAAGGTCCAATAGCTGCCAAATATGTGGAATGTAGCTCGGAGTTGTTCCACGCAGAGATTATCCGGACCACTAGCTTTCTTCACATGCATTCGCTCAAGGCATCCTTCAATTTCACCAATGGAAAAGGGTGTATCAATCAAACCAGAGGAACCGTCAAAATCAAAATTATTGGCTGGCAATGACAACGGTAGATCATCGAGATGAAGGAAAGAGTGAAAGTGATCAACCCACTTGGAAAGCGGAACTAAATACATGATTTTATTAAGATGTTTATAATGAACTTTCCATGGAAAGCTCTCTGCCAAACTTAATCGATGACACTCTTCTGCGTACAAACGATCCCTGTGAAAAGTCTTCAATATTTTGGTATAAACCCGTCGAAGGACAATATAAGCCTCCTTTGTAGAATGCCCACTACTACAATCGCGAGACATCCTAAGCAGTGTTTGCTGCATTTCTTGCAGGATAGGCTACTTGCGATAATAAAAAGGACGACTCGTGAAGCGCCGACTGGAAGACGAACGACAACTCTGAACTATTGCCGCAGTCAAAAGATCAGTACTCTTATAATGTTGACCTCTTGACATAAGAGAATAAGCTTAAAGAATCACTTTGATATTTAAAGACTCGGGATTCACAATACGAGAGTGACGCAATCTAGTTGGAGATTCTAATATCTGAGAATGAAAATTGACTATACAGTTTACTGGCTTATGCTTGCGTATCAAAGACCATTCAGAGGCAAGCATGGTATTCATCTTCGTTACCTCGCAATTAGAAAAGGCAAAATCTAATAAACTTATCGAGCGATAACACTCATAAGACCATTTCTCAGAGGGGATACAGAGTTTTAAGTTCATAGATGCAAAGTAACTAATAAGCTGTTGAAGTTTCGGGCTGTGTGGAATTGAATATTTTGCATTAAAATCACCACCAACAAAAACTCTCGAATTAGATGGCAAATTAGAACAAAGCTGTGAAATTTCATCAATAATGTCAGCCGCAGAGAAGTCGGGATTAAAATAAACCGCAATGATAACCAGATAAGGAGTTACAAGGCAAATGCAATTATCTGAGACAGAGTGAGACCAAGATGAAGGCAAACACATTTTTTTGCTAGTATAACACCACCGAATGGACGACCTCTACCGTGTGAGCGGGCAGGTAGGTCAAAGGTATAGAACCCTTGTAGAGAAAGGTGATTCAGACTAAAAGTCTCATTCAAAATTACCGCATCAAAACGCTGAATCCACGAGGCCAAACCCAGATGAAGCAGAGATGATAAATCTTCAACATTAATTAAAAGAATGCTTACCTTTGAGAAATCAAAATTAGTAACTATTGAGGAAGCAGAGAAAGGGAAAGGCTTTTCACATAGTCATATAGGCGAAGAATTTTCTATCCCAGACCTAGTTTCCTCAGTACTAGTTGTAGTCTCACCCACTCTCAAAACACGAGTATTTCTTATGCGATATATACCAGACGGATCATCCAGGCGTTTCTTTTTAAGTTCAGCGCGCAACGCGTTTTGTATCTCACGTTCTGCCGGGGACAAATTTGGTTGAATGTATACCCTCTGAAAAAGAAGTGACGATTTCAAACAGTGAGCTGATCGAATGATATTATCTACCGAATGTCCATCTAGAGAAATTACGAGCCACGGAGGCACATCACTTCGCTTCGCAGGAAGCCGGAAAAACGAGAATTTTTTGTCTGCTGGTAAAACAAAACCAATCTCCCTGAATAAAGCCTGAATAGATTTTTGTTCGTCCTCAGAAATTGGTAAATTTCTAATAATAACTGTATTTGAGCGTTTCGCCTGTAATTCGCAAGCTTTAATGATATTAAGTGGGCTATTATTTTGGACTGAAGCCGAAGAAGCAGCAATTACTGACAGTGTAACTTCGCGTCGAACAACATCTGCAAATGAACATTTTGAAATGTTTTCTATGTGTTGAGAAGAAGATTCTGGTATCGAAAGCTTAAGAGCTGCAAAATCAGACTCTAAGCTCCTATTCAACCCTTCCTGCTTTTTTAGTTCCTCCATAATATAAGAGATTTTCGAAGCTGCACATGTGCCGCACAAGAAGTCTTGCTGAAAGAACTCACATGATATCCGAACGGGGACCCTAATAACTGTGTAAAGACTACAATTTTCATTCGTACATTTTATTTCATGCGTGACAAAATCCGATATTATTGGATTGCAAGAATCAGTTTGAAAGGGGAAAGCGACTGAAAATTTGTGATGGGTATAGCTTCTACTGATGATACTTGCTTTTGGGATGACCGCGAACCGTCATTGTGACACCTTCCCTTCTTTGAAGGCAAACACCCCATACAAAGCCTGCCCCCATTGACACAACTACAACTTTTACATAAGGCGGTGTTTCCATTGCATGAACAGCAGCGTTCTGAAGTCGTCATTTGTGATGGCAAAAGCGCAATGATACACTTGATATACTTGATGATATTGTAGTTACGTTAATAAATCTTGATTTGATTGTAGGTTGAACGTGCAAATAATAATAATGATATTAGGTGGAAAGTCTGCTTGTTTTAGTAGAAAATATATAATTCAATTCATCTCGAAGTAAATGTTCATTTGAGCAAATACGGTATGCTCGCAGGAATAGGGATCGTGTCTGTGACGTTTTCCGTTTTACAGGTGAATGTGATGACCAGCTAGTTACAATGTTAGGGATATCCTTCCTTGCATTGTTGTACTGATTGGATTACTTAGCAATACCTTCACGTCCAAAACACTAATGCAGTTGTTATCAGGTTGTTCAATACTCCAATTAATATTATTATATTTAGAATTTAGGACTTCACTAATAAAATCGTCTGGAGGTAAATCAGAATCAAATGCCATAAATGCATGCATCTACCTAACGCACGTAGAATCTTAGGATGGGTAAGCGTTGGTAAATGTCACTCTCATAATCTCGTAAATAAATCTCAGCCAACGCCGGTCCTAATGGAGATCTCATTGCGACACCGTTAGATTGGACATACATATTTTTGTTGAACACAAAATGATTTTTGTTAGTGCAGAACGAGATGAGTTCAAACCATTCAAAAAAATCGAGTGTCCAGTTATGTTCCTTATTTGTCAGTAAATGACTCGCGAGTGTTATAGCATCAACCAGTGTACATTAGTAAATAGTGATATTGCATCTGCGGTAATTAGGTGACAATCGTTATTCAGATTCTTAACTCGAGTCGCAAAATCAGGTCCGTCTTTAAGCCCATTTATGACATCGGCTTAAGTCATACCCATGTGCAGCTGTAGTTTTTTATTAATGAATTTTGCTAGTTTATGGCTAAAGCTGCTGTACGAGGCGATGACTGGTCGTACGGAACGAACAGATTTATGCACTTTAGGAAGCAAATACATGAATGAAGGTTTAGCATTACTAGATCTAATGAGTCTATAGTCCGAAAGATGTATTTTTTTCGGCTTTGTATAAGTTAAGCAAATACTTGTTAAATTTTCTTTCCATTGAATTAGTAGGATCTATTGATATTGGGGTAAATTGAACACCTTCCATAACTTCTTCACCGAATTTAATGTAATCATTGCGATCCAGCACCACCATTTCTTTATCTCTGTCTGATCGGTATATAGCTAAATTATCGTTGTTGCGTAGTTCTTTTAAAGAATTGATCACTGATCTGTCGATATTATAAACTGAATGATTTGACATATTCATGTAATTAGCATAAGACTGGATAATCTTCTGGGAAACATTATTAGAGGGAGAAAGATCAATATGAGATAGATCCTGAAGTATCTTCTCCACTCCGACATGGATGTCAATAACATCATATTTTATAGGTAAAACAAAATTAGGGCCGAGTGACAATGCTGCTGTTTCTGATTCGCTTAAGAGAATATGATGACCAATTATATACTACATGTTTGGCAGATTCAACAATAGGTGAAAGCCTAGGAAGTGCTGATGGTGATTGAGTATGACGTTTTAGGAGATTACAAATCTTGGAATGGTGATTAGTACGGATGACATATTCACGTCGAATATGTCATTTTTTCGCACTTTCTAATTCTTTTTACCAATTTGTTATATTTCTAAACCCTGAAGATGACGTGCCGTAGTGCCGTCGAAATATTGGATTTTTGTAATCAAATAAAGATTCCTGTTTCCTCGCCTTCTTTTATTTAATGTTTTTAATTTAACTTGATTGTTCATTTAAAAAGAGATTTATTTTACGTGGCAAATGCGTGCCGGCGCACGCTTACATGACCATAACAACAAACGAATCTAAATCATTTGTCATTGTTGTTGTTTATTGTTCATAAATGTTTTTTTGAGAAAAAAAGCTGACGAAAATAAGTAAATTAAGCATGTCGGAGCGTTCAAAGAACTTAAGGAAAACTAATTTTCCTATCAATGCAATAAATGAGGTTAGTAGAGATTTTGCTTCTCTTGAATATATTCCGGAGAAAGAACTCCCCCGATACCAAAATTATCCAACCTGGTGATTATCCAACTTTTGGTGCCTCTGGAAAGGCAGAACATATTCAATGTTTTTATAAGAGGCTATGCCGATCGATTTTAAAAAGGATATTATTCAATGCTATTAAATATTATGAATCTGAGATCAAAATCTAATCCTGCACTCCTGATTTGGCCATGTCGTACGTCGACTACTTTAAAAAGAGCATTCTGAACAAGGTATAATTGCTTCCAAACCAATCTTGGCAACAATAAAGATAAATACTATGCCAACATTCATTTCAGAAGAAGATATATCAGCCCTAGAAAGTGATTACAAAATCTCTAACGTTCGCTTTATAAAAGGGATATAAGGCTTCCCCATTCCCGTGGCGTTCTGCAATGCCCCGGTGGATGAAGCTCTAAAACTGTCGATTTCGACATGCAATCATTTTATGCGGTATAATTTGAGATTTTCAATCATCGAAACTGACTCACTAACGTACCCTCACTGCAACAATTGTCATCAATGGGGGCATTGGTCTGCTGGCTGTTCTCTACCCCATAAGTGCGGCGTATGAGGTACAACTGCTATACATCCTGAGAAGTGTAAAGGTAAGCCATTTTGCACAAACTGCGGTGGTAATCATCCCGCATTGTCTAAAAAGTGTAAAATCTTTAAGGCATACCAAAAGAGACACAGGTGTGTGACAACAAAACCGACTAGCTTCGTGGAAGCTGTCTCGTCTAACAAGAAAGACGACAGGATGCTGGATACGGAAATTCTGAAACTTCTTGAAATGCAGCACCAGGCATCAATGATCCACCTTGAAAAATTGGTACAAAAATTGGTGGATCAATTAGCTGAATCGTTCCGTTCTCCTCTTTCTGGGAAGACCAACAATATTAAGAAGCCACCAAAATCTAAGAAATGAAACGGGTCAGCGTTGAGCATAGCCGCTCTGAAGCTTGCTCGGAAGGATTCGATCTGGGCTATGGCTAACGAGAGAAATGAGGATATCGCCCGTAGGCAAGCGACTCCATTTGTCGTGACGGAAGCAGTAAAGGCAACCTTTCCTCCTCTAGTTGCGACTAGGTGGAGGGCGTCCCACTTCGGTAACACTTACGCAATGGGAAGTAATCAAGGGCCTTTTTCACTGAATATCCTTCAGTGGGATTCGGGAGGTGCTTCCGCCCTTAGCCTTCTATCTGGTAGAGATGCAGATGTTATAGTCCTTCAGGAGACGCGGTCTATCCGTCTCCCTCAGGATATCGCTCGATTTATCCCTAAGCACATCTACACCCACTTTACTCCTTACATAACCCCCTCACTCCTCTTCATCTCAAGGTCTTTTAACCCTAGTAAAAAGCTCATTAAGATCATCCCTCATATTAAACTACTCTTGTCCAGCCCTATCTTGTTTAGCTATATCACTTTGTAAGAACGGTAAGCGTATTAGCATAGCCAATGTCTATATTCGGCCAGAAGAAATCACAAGAACCGTGACCTCTTGGATCGAATATTGGGGAGCGGTTATGACATGTTACTTGGTGACTTCAACGACAGAACTGGTCGTTGGATTAACGCAGCACTTCACAGAGCAAGGATCGACTATCTTATTCATAAATCACTGTCCCCCACCTTTCATTGCTCTACAACAAATTCTCTCCTCGACATATTACTGCTACATAGGATGTAGTTGTTGAAACCCTTTTGCATTGAGTAGTCGCGTCAAAAACAGACCACCTCTCATGACCTAATTCGCTGGCGGTTAGAGGACGATACGTTGCTTAGAAGAAGGTTTCACTTTGACCCTATTAGAGTGGCCTTTTTTCAGGCAGCTATCCAACTCTTCCTTAGAATTGGAATTGAAAGTTTGATCGAATTTAATTCCTACCTCTCATCGCAAGCTACCGCGATCCTTTCGACTACCTATAAAGGTCGAATATACAATTCTAATCCAACAAAGCTCAAGGCCCTAGCTTAAATGTTACACCTTCCCAATCTCTCTGTTTCTGCCAGACAGATCCTCTTGAATGAATACTGGAGCTCTAGATATAGACTCCAGCTGAGCAGGGATAGGGCAAGCATTGCTCACATAAACCCTTTTCAGGCTTCCTTCTGGGAGATATTTAAGAAGGAGACGCTTGTCTGCTGGAAGGATAGATCCTTGGTTTGGATTGGTAGCATAGGCCTTGACAAAGTTTTAGAGGAGTCACTTTCCTTACATAATTATGGAGCCACTCAATCTCCCCAACCAATCCCGCCTTGGTGTGACTTCAGGAGTAGGGACTTATCTGTTACAGATATCCTTAACTCCTGGGGACCACTCCCGGACACCTCAAAATCCCACGCGCCACTCTCCACACGTGTCCTTCAGCTTCTGACATACAGTCAGAGAAAGGAGGTCGCCATCACAATGCTATTAGCCTCCCCGTCCGACATAGCGGACATCAACATCAGCCGTCGAGTTTTTTTTACCTAAAACGAGATTAATCACTTGTCCTAAAGATCTGCGGCCCATCTCGATTCAAAACACCCTCATATGCATCTACAAGAAAGCGCTTGCGCGTAGAATCCGCGTTTATTTATGTAGGCGTAATTTGATACAACCGAGTTTTCATGAGTGCGCTCTGTCCATTCAGCAATTGGTGAAGTGCATTAGTTTTGTCAGGATATTAGTCATCAGCTTGCTGTAACTGTTTTTCTTGATTTTTCAGCTGAATTTGACTTGATCTCCATTCCCTTCGTTATCTCCTCTCTCAGGTCCCTCGGGTTGCCTGCAAAAATTGTTAACAGGGTGGAGATATTGCTGTACACCAAGCGGTTCTACTATGAAGACGACCCTGATGCGCGTCAGTTCTACCCTATTACGGGTGTACCTCAAGGATCCCCACTTTCTCCTATCTTATATCTTGCCTCATCCATTGTACTATTCAAGAATTTTAAACGTGATCAACATCTAGTGCAGTGTTTCTCAACCTTTTTTCAATCATCGGCCACTTTTAAACATTTTTGTTTTTTTTAAATATCTCGCACCTTGACAGAAAACTGTTTTTAATTTTATATAAATCTTAATATTCATGTAATAATAACAGTAGATATATGGATGTTAAAAACATAATATGTAGATCTGTATTATAAAGTTACAAGCCTCAGTTAGATTATCGATGAATAATAAATAAACCGAATTTGAAAAAATATATAAATAAAGAAATTTAATGTGGTCCTTGGTTTTGATGTTTTTTTTACTATTTCCTCAATTTTAGGCTCAAAGTTTGTAAGCTTCATTCTCACGTCACCTCTCGAACATATGTCTATTCTATTTCTTTCTTTAGTTATTATTTTATTTACTGTACTAAAACCACATTCCACTAAATAAGAAGACGGAAAACACAGCAAAATATTGGTCATTTCAGTTCAAATCGTAGGATATAAAAACTTCGCCGACGGTGTCATCCATAATCCAAATTGTCCGTCCTTTTAATATTTGTATTTCAATTCTTCATTGCATTGAAGATCGACAAGTTCTTAAATGTTTTCAACACTTTTGATATCACAGCCAAAGGGGTCAATCATCCATGGCTTAATACGCAAAGAAAATAAATCCGAAAACCTACTAAGAAATTCATGTTTTAGCGTAGACTATTATTCAGAATAATTGAATAAGTCTTGATCAGAAAGAAAAGACTCTACGTTTTTCATCTCTGCATATTTTTAAAGTTTCTCTTCAATAAGTTGTTCTTAAAAACTTCTGTTCTCTGTAAAGGCCTTCATAGTACGCTTACAGTCGATCAGAGTAACAAGTTTTCCTTGCAATTTCAGCGATATTTCATTAAGCTTTCTGAAAATAAATGCCATAAAGTTTATATTGTTTTTCTGGGCATTCAGTTCGTCTCTTCTATCGAATTCCTTTTCTTCTTCCAGGAAAGAAATAATTGTGTCAAATAAGCAAACAAATCTTGTAAGGCAATTACCTTTAGATAACCATCGTATTTCAGTGTAGAGAAGTAATCTGTTGTATTGCTCATGATTGTCTTTACAGAAAATCTGAAACAATCTGTCACACTTTGGATTTGTCTCTATCTTGTTTATTACTTGGATGGCAAGCCTTAAAGAAGAATGAAGAATAGGACTTATGTTCTTTTGCTGCCAAGTTGTGACGATGTATAATATAGTGGATAGTTAATATTGTTGGACAAATGTTCTTTAAAAATGAAATAAACCCCTAATGTCTTCCAATCATAGCAGGGGCTCCGTCAGTAGCACATGATATCAAATTTTCAAATGGTATGTTTTTCTTCGAACCAAGATTCAACAACTTCGAATATTGATGCTCCTGTTGTGTCTGTTTTTAAATACTTCATAAATAACATTTCTTCGTGTATTTGAAAATCGTCATCAATAAAGCGGACATGTGACATCAGCAGGGATCTACTATCGCTAACAGTTGATTCGTCAATTTGAATAGAAAACTTTCTAGTTTTTCAATTAGCTATCCTTTACATCGTCAGCCATTTCATCTATTCTTTTTCAAATCGAATCGTTGCTTAATGGAATTGTATTAATAATTGTTTCGGTATCTTTTTTTTTAAAACTTTTGAGAAGAATCTCAAATGCGGGTTTTAATAGTGTTTCAGCAACGGAATGCGAGTTACACGTTTTAGAGATTAGTGCAGCAAATTCATAGGAAGAAATCAGTCCTTTTGAACTTTCAATTATTTGTTTTTTAAACATACCAGTAAGAGTTTGACGTTTTTCAAAAATTTATTTTTCTTTTTGAAAATACTCAATTCCTTTATCTAATTTTTCAGCATGGATTCTTTTCTGGTGTTCGAGGAGCCTTGAAGGTTTCATAGCTTCATTAGAGAACGGTTTGCGACATAAAAGATAGAATGGAATATCTTTCTCATAGGGACTTTTGATGAATCCAAAAGCTAAATACTCTGCACTGTATTCGCGCCATATTTTTTCTTCTGTCATATTAAGGGATAATTTTTATAAAAAAACTAGAAAGAAATATATAAACTGTAATAAAAATCAATGTGGTGCCAAAAATCATTTTTACAATGCAATTAATAACAAATTCGACTTTTTTTTATTAAAAAAACGACTAACCATTTAAAAGTTAAAGTTTCCTGCATGTGAACATTAAAATCTTGTGTAGATTTAAAAATAAATGTTTAAGAAATAGATTCAAACTTTTACATAAAAAAATTTATAAGATTTTTCTTCTATGTTTTTACCAATTTTTACAAACAAAATCGCCCACCTGGAAAATATTTTCGCCTACTGGTGGGCGATATCGCCCAGGTTGAGAACCCCTGATCTAGTGGTATATGCTGATGATACCACAGCCTTGTTCTCTAGACACAGGTACAAAGATGTAATCTCTGACATCAGCCGTTTTTTAAGATTAAAAGATTAGTTGTTCCCATCCAATCTTATTTTAAACTCCTTTAAATCGCAAGTGGTAGTCTTTCATGACGTTTCTGCCACTAAAAAGAAACTCAAGAGACTAGCACTCTCTGCACTCTTTTCTATTTTGCAGCATCAACCACTTCCCATCTTCACGAGTCGAGTAAAATATCTGGGGTTCACCGTTACGGTGAATTGGTCGGCGAAAGCTGACCTGGTTCGACTTAAACGTATCCTAAAGAAAGCTAGGTGGGCTCTGAAAGGGCCCAGCATCTGTCATTGAATTGGATTACCCAAGTGCGCCTCTGGGGTACTTGCGCTATCTTGGGATGAATCTTCTCACGAGGACGTCCCCCAGAACAAAGACTAAGGTTTCTCAAGCTCCTCATCTCGATATTACCAATCATAGTCCGCCTTGACTGGACTCTTAGGTGTGTGAGAGACCCCGAATGGTTCAGTCAGAAGGCGACGCGCTGGTGCGCCCGAGGGGCTTAGATCCCTCTGGACCTGAGGTCGTAAAGATAAGTTGAAGATTTCAAAATACACGTCGTGAACGGCTTATATTTAAAGTTGTCTTTTGCATGTTTTTGTTCCTTAAAGTTTTTATCGTTTTTATAGTTATTAATAAAACCCTTATTTATTTATATATTTTTTTATTGCCATACATCTTTTTTCATTATTAATTATTTTTATTTAAAATATAACAATTTATTTACGATTAAAATTAAAAATATCTTCGTCTATACAGTAGCTGAATCATTTCTAAAACAATGTATGTTAATACATTGTGCTCTAGTCCATATAATCATGTACCAGTTGTCAATAATTATTAATAATTAATTAATCTTATATTATTTATTATTGAGGCAATATTAACCAATTTTAAATTAGTTAATTATTTTTTACTTGTATTGTGTATCTGATTCTGTTAGTGATCAGCGAAATGCTTCAGAGTTGTCTAAATACATTGTTGTTTTTTCTCTACAATTAGTATTTTTCAAATCGCAAATTTTCTCAAGGATTTTATGACTTTCTTTTCTGAGCAGGTAATTGGAGTGGTAGTTTTTTATTCTTGTTATCATCATATGTCTATCGCCATGCAGTCAATACTTATTACTTACTAACGACGTGCAATTTTTTACGTTCACAGACAAAAAAAGCTTTTATCCGCTTTCAACTGATGACTCAAATGTTAAAAGTTAAAGCCTGACCTGCAGCATTGCAGAAGAGGGCACTAAGTTAAATGTGGAGATCGTTTAAATGTTGTTTATTGCCATAAATCATTAAGAACAAAATCGCTACATAGCCGAGTATACCGAGCCAAATGCTCTACAGAACCGAGTGTTCTGCTAGACGCCGTCATTATTACGTAATAAACTTGTGAACACAAAATGCTGGTGTAAGATGCTGACTTGTGAACACGCTGTTTGATTCCTCATTTTGAAATTGTAATTGCATTCTTAAATAAAAGTTAAGAATGCATTTTTGCTTACCTATAGCTTACGAAAACGTTGTTAATCTTTACTACCAATTAGTTTTAAACGAATATTTTGTTTTCGAAACGATTATCACCTACTCGTTGGCATACATATTATAATTTCTATATATTTCTAAATTTGAAGATATGATTAACTAAATCGTAGAGAACATCGCTTTGCTATACTTTTTTGCAAACAGAAATGGTTTTCAGAGTCAAGAAAATCTTAGCTGATGGTTCGAAGCTTATCGACAACAGTAGTAGCAGTAGCGTTTCTGACAAAGCCCTCCGAATCGGTAGCTGTAATCTCTGCACTACATATCAACATCAAAATTTCACTGTATTTGAGCTAAGTACGTATTGATAATACAATTTCAAATGGTAATTGATTTTATTTTTTCGTTGACAATTTTAGAATCGTGATTTCCTTTTATCATTTACTGTCGAATAAAATTTCATACTTCTTAAAATTCAGAATTATAGTAAATCTTAAAATTAAGATATTCACATATTTGAATTTATATATAGTGCAATATACGTAGACTGACGTCAGCAGTTAACTGACGTGACTGCTGTTTGTCGATGTTATTAGTTGCCGATGAAAATTCGGAATTAATTTTTTTAATTTAAAAATTCATTGATTGTTTTTTTCTTTAAAAATGCATTTTATAAAAAAAAGATTTATTTTAACGTGGCAAATGCGTGCCAGCGCACGCTTACATGACCACAACAAAACAAAACTGTAAATCAGGTGTCGAGAAGGTGTGAACGGAGGAGGTGTTTGAATGTGATAAAGGAGGGGGCGCGGCGGACGTCGAGAGGGAGTTGATTCCAGGCGAGTGAGGCGGCGACGAGGACGGATCGGAGACCGTAGTTGTTGGAGTAATTAGGAACGTGGAGTAAGAGGGTGTGACAGGAACGAAGCGATAGCGAGGTGGGGCGAGTATCGTCTAAGAAAGGAAGGTTGATGAACGATGGGGAGCCGACAGCGATGAGACGAAAGGTAACGAGAAGGCGGAGTTTGATGCGGATGTGGATGGTGGGCCAGGAGAGTTGGGCAAAATATGTGGATGTGTGGTCGAAGCGACGGAGACGAAAGAGCACTCGGACGGCGGAGTTTATTATGTGTTGTACGGTAAAGTCTTAATATAAAGTCTTAAAGTTCATAAAGTCTTTAACGTTTTTATAGTAAAGTACATTCTCTTTCGGGGTATTGGAATTGTTGTAAAGTGTCAAGGTGTCATAGTGTTTTCCATTTTGGAATACCTGGATATTGTAGTTCTCTCTTTCGATTATTTGCTGATCTAATATTCTGAAATGTATTGTTTACTTTTATGGTCAGCTGACAGACAATTTCATTTTCTCGTATTTAAGGTTATTATGTTTATGTCGAACTATTGAATTGGACCCTGATTTTAGTTGTGCGTTTTCGTATTTACAAAAGATCAAAGGTCACGTAACAAATAAAATCAAAATTCTTAATTTAATTTGAATTCAAAAAAGTTAATCTAAAAATAAACTCTACGTTAATTTCAGTTATTCATACACGGTTAACAGGTTGTACATCTTTCTGATGTTGCTATTGGCAGCTATCGAAATAAATAAATTAGTGTTTTGATTTATCCTGTTCCAAAATTTCAAATGTTTCTGCCATTATAGAAAATATGATAAAAATATAGTTTTTATTGTCTGACTTCCACACCCACTTACCTAAACAATGTGATATAGAAGAGTTTTCTTCTACTATTTTAATTCATGAAATACACAAGCATTTAATATATACAAGATTTTAAATGAAAACTTATATTTTCACCGTGTTATTTTTAAACTATTTCATATAAATATTTTCTTTTGTGACTTAGTGCATATAGTTGACATATATGTTCTACAATGTATACAGCACAATTGAAATAGATTGAATTGTCAACTTAGATAACGCGAAAACTATTAAATTATAAGTGTTTTTACTTGAACTTTGTTATTTTGAACGCTGCTATGCTTTGCCAATTATTGATAGACACGATGTTTTCAGCAATACTAATATTTCTAATAAGCATTTTATGCAAAAGTTCCGAACTAAATGCACGTGTTTCTTTGTAATTAATAGAACGAACACATGCTTTTCGTTAAATATCAATGATAATTGTATAGTGTATCTAAAACAATGCAAACATGAACTCCAGTATAAAGGAAAATGCATCAAATTTAAAGACTAAATTACGGCAATCATGTATAATATTAAATAATAGTTAAATTATATTTCATAACCGTATAAGATTTTATATATTTAAATATTTTAAATGTTTACACAGTTTTGTTTAAATTAATATTGTAAAAAACTAAAAATACCAGCTTATATTGGAATAATATTACCTCGCGTTGTCATATTTCATGAATGCTAATATTTAAGAAAAAGATTGCAAATTATTTATTTTATAACGTATTATTGATAAGTTGATTTAAAATTAAAAAACTATTAGAACAAGAAGATTTTAGATTCAAACGTTCAATTTTGTGTAACATTTGGGATTAAATGACGTGGTACAAGGAATTGGCAGAAGTAGTGTATCTAATACAATGTACATGTGGATTGCAATATATAGGAAAAACATATCAAATGTTAATAACTAGGTTTAGGCAACACATATATAATATAATATACAGCATAATAGTCAAACTATATTTCATAAACATATGAGATTAACAGGACATGATAATAAAAACTGTAAATTATTTATTTTAGAACATATTATCGAAGAAAACATTTCAACATTAAATCAAAAACTATTAGAAAAATAAGATTTTTGGATTAAAACGCTTAATTCCATGTGCCCATTAGGATTGAATGACGTGGTACAAGAAATGGACAGAAGTAGTATAATACATAATAAACAATTATATTATAATAATCCGGTTAAACGCAAACCAAGAAGTCACGGTGATAAAAGGAATTGGAAAAATAGAGTTAAAATTATTAAAAAAGATATGTATATGTATGAACAATCAGAAATATTAAAACAACTTTTATGATATAATAAGCTAAAGTGCCTATATTTTGAAATAAGAAGTTTGTTTGTCTAAAGAAATAATTTGCAATAGATTAAGGATTAATTTACGACTTTGATAAGTTTAATTGTATTATTGACAGATATTACGATATAAAATATTACAGTAAGGCTATCAATGTTAATGATAAAACTATACGGCATAAACCTTCATATATATAATATATATTATATATTATATATATTAATATATATTTATATATATTAGAAAAAACAGTTTATATCGTATTTTAAGAATAAATTCTCTAAACCTAATGCTATTATTTCTTTACATTTTCTATTGCTTAAAAATCGGCATATATCATAAATATAGGCCGATTTTTAAGCAATAGAAAATGTAAAGAAATAATATATTTAGGTTTAAAGAATTTATTCTTAAAATACGATATAAACTGTTTTATCTAATTAGATCGAAATATTTTTAATTTTAATAAAACTTTGTAAGTTATGTACCGATAATATCAAAAAATGCTAGCAGCAGAATGCGAATGCAAAACTTAATTTTGATTAAGTGAATATATATAGAAGTGACATGGTGACTGAAAGTCGTGAATCGAAGTCCAGTCTATCAAGCAACACCATTTAGTATATATATATATATATATATATATATATATATATATATATATATATAAATAGATTTTCAAATCAATTTTTTACTTGCTTGATTTGAAAATCTATTAATATTTTGAAAGAATTGTCATCACGACAATCTCGAGCAACGCCGATTTGACTAATCCTCTTATATATATATATATATATATATATATATATATATATATATATATATATATATAAGTGACCGTGATCTAGGAATAACGAAACATGATGAATTAAGAAAAAATGTTATCAAAATATATGAAGAATATTTCTTATGAAAATTCTATAAGTAGATAAATTATGTAATAATTTTTACATAATTATCTTCTTTAGTTTTGTAATTTTCATATTGTTATATATGAGGTTTTGGCTCTTGAAATATCAGAAATAAATATTTTGAATTAATTTTCTTAAATTCCCTTGTTTCCTACTCTTTGAATATAATTTCTATTTATAGTCAATTTTTCCAAATACATTAATAAAATGTACTGTGAGAATTTAATAACGATAGAAACAATGTGTCGATAAGCATAAAAATCAATGCATTTTGAAGTGTTATTGATTACTCTTTTTAATATTTATTATTTTTTCATAAAAGTTTGATTTTTAATATTTAAACATATCATTTTAATAAAATTTGTTATAAATGACTATTTATGTAAACATTTAATATTTCCAATATAGTTATATACCTTCTGATTTTTGTAGAATCCGTTTTAATTTGTCGTTTAGATTCTTCTGATATTTTTGAAGGAAGTTGTGCTTACTTAAGTGAAGGCTATTCATTTCTCGGAGTCTTAGGATTGCCTCAAAAATGTAAAACTGCTTCTCTTTTTTGAAATGCTATTTTTCTTCGACGTACATTGTTAAGGGGAAAAAACCGATGTAATATATTTTTACATTGTACTTGACACTGATCGAACTCATATTGGCCTGCTACGTGGATACGATATTTTTCGTATAAATGAAGTAATTCTTATTCCTGTAGATGAATTGCTTAACTCTAGTGATGATGTTATAAATGAAGTAAGGTATGTAGTTTACTTTCAACTATCTTTTCTTGATATTTATTCCACACTTGTTTTTTTTCATTTATTTCCTATACAAATGATTGTGATGCAGCATTGCCTAAGAGCTGCTTTAAGATAGTGTGTTATCTTCCCATATTTACTTTGGTTCGATATCTCACATTTGCAAACAGTTTAACGTCATACATCACATACCAAAGCGGCTATACGACCTCGTAAATATATTTTATGTTTAATTTATATTTAACAAATATAAATTCAAAGGCTTGTCATAAGCATAACCATAGAAGAAAATTTTAATTATTTATTTCAATAAATAAGGAATAAAATTCGCTTTCTTGAAATTTGTGGAATATTTTTTATGTTGGAAGAGAACATTTCATATTGCCGTCGTTATCTGCAAACATTGAAGGAAAGCTGAAACAAAGTCATTTCATCACCTTCGTAATTTCATCTGCTCACATATGTGTAACTGCAATGTATGTCCACTATTATAAATAATTTATATTATTTTTTGAGTATTTTTATCCTACATATCAGTTTTCCAGTATTAAAAATGTTATTTACGCGTAAATTAATTTTTACGTAACATGGATAAATTTCTTTAAGAATCGTTTTTTTAAGATTGCAATATTAATTTATTATCAAAACTAATTTATTTAAGTCAAAATAAAATCAATTTTGACATATTTTTATTCGTTTAATCAATTTATTAATTTATTTTTGGTTTTCAAAACGTTTTGCTATTAGCGATATGTTTAAAAACAATTAGTCTAATTTTATTAATCATAAATTTATTTCAGCTAGGCTTGTTAATTATTCGTTGTTAATTGAGTTTTATTTTTCTTAGAAAATTTCTTGGTTCTGGTTGTATTTTCTACTCAAAACCAAATTGCTTTTCTCAATCTTTCAAAGATTTTGATCTAACCCAAAATACTCAAGATATGTACAATGTTAACGGATCACAGAAAGATTTCTTTTGGTTGGTAAATTCTACTTGTTTTTTTTATAATTTCCTATTTAATGTTGTGTTTGTAATTTTATTTATAACAGACCGCTAAGCCGCTGGTAATTTTTTAAATTCGTTCTTGTATACCAGTACTGTCCGTTAAATGAATGGGTCGACGTCTTAATAAATTATCCAAAGCGTAAATTAACAGCTGTATTTTTTACAATTTTTAGGTGCACCAAAAACTTTTATGATAATTTGTTTAAGAATTGCTAATGTCTATTCTTGATTGTGAAGGATTAAAAATTACAAATTAAATTTTATCGATAACAGGATCTGACTGTACAAGACAATGGAAAATTAAAGCCTAGCTTAGATTTAAGCTTAGCTTTAAATCTAGGATTAGCTAAGATTTGATTTAAATTTTATCTGAATCAACATCAACTAAGCTTATATTAAACCCGAAGTTTTCTTTAAGCCTAAAGTATATCATCTTACTTCGTTTCGGTGTTCGATCGTTTTACTTAAACCGTTTAAAGTTTTAATAAGAAACACTTACTTATTGTATGGTTTTATCTCAATTGCTATATGACAATTATCTTCTTTACTAAATATTAAATGTTTAAAGATACCTTTTGTAATTTTTCGGAAACAATTACTGTTTCTATAACGTCATTTCATTTGCCACATAAAAATAGCCTTGGCACTTAAATTTTCTTTTTCCTTAATTTATAGTTATATAGGCACATTTTAATTTTATTTTTTTATAATTAACTGCTTGTTGTATCATATATATTTATCATTAAGACTACCGAAGTTTGTAATTTGTTATGTAAAACTCTTGTCTTTTTAGTTTATCGCATACATCACCGTTTATTTCGAAACTACTTCTACTATTTAATAAGGGAAAATTAATTATCCAAAAAATCATTTAAATTATTTATCTTATAGCAATTGTTCAATGCATATCATTTAAAATGTTTGCTAACTCTAATCGCTGAATATTCTTTCACGTGTTACCAATTCGCTTTAGTTATTCATAGACGTTATCATGTATTTTTGTAATTATACACGTTTCGTAATATATTTAGGAATAGGAGTTGGTGTATACCGCTAACTAGGTCAAATATTGACGTCAACAAATGGGTCTCAAAATTAATATGTGGATCAGTCGAAACATTTAGCATTAACATTAACTATCGCTTATCCGTGTGGGTTATTTCAAGGTAAATAACGTAAACAATGATTTTATCTGCTTCTTTAAGTTTGAACATATCTGAGGATGAGCTCAGCATATACAGGGACACGATTTTCTGCCCGGGGACTTAATGACTATGGACACACTGCCAACTTTGTCGAATCGGAACAGGTTTGCATATTGGTTTTGCAATTTTACGATTTAATCTATTTAAATTTTCATTAATTTTCTTCTTCTAGAGCAATGCTTGTCACGTTATATTTTTATTATTGTTCCAGACTAGCTTTATAAAATACATTTAATTCTAATAATCTCTAATCGTGAATTTGTAATCAAAATAGAAGTTGAGAATGAAATAGTTATTTCGTGTATATAATATTCGTCGCTCCATAATTTAATCTTCGCTTTTTTAAATAACATACTCCTATAGTTTGAACGTAATTTCAAATGGTTCTATCTCTATAACATCCTTAAATGAAACGATTTTCTATTATTTGTATCATTCGGTGTGCTCGAGCGAGCTTGCGTTTTACAAGGAAAGGAAACAACCAATTTAATATAATTGAGTAAACTGAACACACCAATTGTGTAACTTAATTGGTTGATTATTAAATTGAACAAATCTTACGCTTTGGTTTTGATGATGCTAGCAGTAGCTAGCGCAATATAAAAATAAATTTGTGTTTATTGATACTGCTCAATAATTTTAAATTTAATACAAAGTGGATTAATTCAGTTTTTTTAACCAATTTAATATGTGCTTTTTTACAATACAATATTTCGAATTTTCACTATCTTTTGTAATCTTCGAATTACGAGATCAAAGCATTTATTATAAGCAGCAAAATTAATAAAATATATATATACTCAAAGGTTTAAAGCAACCATATTACAAACCAGGATGCTTGTAGCAGAAGTTAAATCTAAAACATCAATTCAGAGTATATTTTACAAAAAATGCTGGTTGCGCAGTATCTATTTATGAAACCAAATTCAACAACAATTTGCCAAATTGTTTTGTTATAATCAAAATATTACAAAACACATAGTATTGTACAAATTGTACTCTTCAAAGCAGCACATAAATTATTTATCGGATAGGATGCAATACTATATATTGTTAGTCGCTTATATGTCACTCATAACATCAACATTACCAAATAAATACTAACATTATATATTTTCTTTAGTTGAATTGATAGATCACAAAGTTTATTATCTATTAATTCATATATATTTTCAAATTACATGTCACAATTAGTTTTAAAAATTACCTGGTTGACTTTGTCCTTAATTAATTAACTCAAACTACATGATGTTTAAATAATTTGAGGGTTATCTAAAGATGCAAAAGCAGTTATATTATATATATTGTTATATAAATATACACAGTATTTGAATTAAAATGAAACTCTAGAAAAATTGTTTGTTCTAAGGTTTTGACTTTTGTTTCTCAAACCAACATATCAATGGTTCTAGATTGCCCATATGTTGATGATCCCAGGCTGACGATCACATACTGATACTCACATTCCGGTGTTGAAATGCTGATGATCACATACTGATAATCACATTTTGGTGATGAAATGCTGATGATCACATGCTGATGATCACATACTGATGATCACATACTTATGATCTTAGGCTGATGATCACAGCCTGATGATCACATGCTGATGATCACAGGCTGATGATCACATGCTGATGATCACAGGCTGATGATCACAGGCTGATGATCACAGGCTGATGATCACAGGCTCATGATCACAGGCTCATGATCACAGGCTCATGATCACAGGCTCATGATCACAGGCTCATGATCACATATTCATGATCACAGGCTGATGATCATAAGGGATTATCGCAGATAGATGATCACATGCTTTTGAGTATTGCTGTTCGTGAATTTTAAGTTTTTACATATAGATATTGTTTTTTATCCTAATTCTGTTTTAATTTCAATATAAAATTTCTTTTCTACAGACACTACAATTTATTAATATAAGAACTGTCATAGCGAATTAGTATCGAAGTATTTAGTGATTTGGTTTGTAAAAGTATCTTTTCATGATGATTATATGGTTTGTTTTTGAAAAAAAACAATAAAAACAGACGTCATTTAGACTGTTATATTGTGAAAGTCGCCATTATCAATTTTCATATCGATTCCTATCTAATTCTCACTGTTATTTCAATTACTTTTAAAACGTAAACATTTTGCTCTTCTCGCTCTAGTAAAAGCCTGTAGAGTTCTAAAATGTGCACAAAAGCTTTTGATGTAACCAAAGCAAGAAAGCTTTGTAACCAAAGAAACTAACTGTTTCTTTCTTTTAAAGAAACATTTAGTTTCTTTGTTTCTTTAAAATTCGTTATTTATCATTGTTTTTGATTGTTGAAAAGCCATCGTTTTTTATTAATGCTTTTACGTTATGTTTTTATTTTTAGGTAATAATTTCGACGAATATTCCTTTTTTCCATATTTCATCTGTTTGGTTAGATATTGATTAAAGAAAACAATGTTAAAAATGACAAATTCAACATAAAAAACACACTAGAAAGTTCGTATGTCATTCTTCGAGGTTCAGTCCCTTTATTTTGGTCACAATCTTCCGTTCAAGTACTGTTTTATATGATAAATATGTTTAGCTGTATTCATTTTGTATCATTTCAGGTTGGAAAGCATCGAATCCATATCAAGCGAAGTCCAGCGCTAACGTCCCGGGCGTTTCTTTTGTGAGTTGTTAATTTTTTCGCTTAGCATTAAATGTTATTTTTTGTAACAACAGTTAAACTTTAATTTTGCTTTACTATTTTTGACTTAAATAAAAATAAACTTATAAACCGCGATAAAAAGTTATTGTTCAAAAACTCAAAAGTAAGATTACGTAAACACTTCAAACGACTTGATGTGAAAATTTTGTTTAAACATAACATGGTACTTACCATAAAGAAAATGCGAATATGAAAATAAACCCCTCAACACAAACATACAATGTTAGAACAAGCATCATTAATTGAAAAATTTTATTTTAGATAAAAGAAAACAAAACCGTGTAAAAATTATAAAGCCAAATTAAAGATAATTTCTTTGTATATTTATATTTATTAGTGTACTATTGAGGGTATAAACAATAACATATTTGTAATTAAATCAACATCAGATTTTTATTGATCTTCAATATATCTTTTCTTTAATGCATAAAAATTTTTCTTGTATTTTTTATTTCAAAAATATTGTTTAACTGCAATTACTACTATCGAGGGTTATCTCATGCCTACTATCAAAGCCTATTTGATTATCATTACTTAAGTAATGATCTCTAACACTAGAGCATATTCCTTTAAAAGCAATATTTATTTTTTGGTCAACATGTTTTGATAACTTTTGCGCATATTGATCAAGATATATGTATTATCATAATCATTGCCTGCATTTGGTACAATTTGCTATCGTTATTATATTCCACTTTCTTTATATTACTGCAAAATATTTTCAATTTAATGCAACTATGTATTGCTTGTGATTTCAGGACATTTAATATGTTCAATTTTTTTCTATTTAAGCTATCATAAATTACTGTAATCCTGTTTATTTTGTCGATTTTTAATCTACAATATTCAATCGAATACAACAAAATATACATTCGTATACATGTTGATTTTCTTGGGAAATATCAATATCGACCTTTTTAGTAGAGGATATCTTTTTATTTACATTAATGAAATATATTAGACCGTCTTGTTTTTGTTTGTTAAAGTTAATTTAGTTAATAATGGTTTTATAGACATGATATGAAAAAAGGTTTCTTTGTTATTGCAAGCTTTCAACACAAAGTGTGCTTTTCAAGCAAATGTTCTTATATGGGTTATTTAGTTTATCCAATATACTTATAAATTTACGAAACACTTAAGCTCTTTACTTGCTTAGCATATGTATAGGTATTATGCTAATGATTGGTTAGGCAGAATGTACTGACTTACGATTTTCAAAATTTATACATACAGCCAGGCCTCGAGATTTTTGAATTGATTAACAAGAAAACACTCACTGTATATTTAATTACTAAAACATAATTGCAAATAAGTAGCTGTAGTTCAGATCCTCGATATTTCAAAAACCAATACCAGATTGTTGACAAGATTGTTATGGTCATTATCAAGTTGTTAATGTTAGTAGTGTGGATATATTGTTGTGATAGATTTAGTTTATGTTTTATGCATTCATCTACAAGAATCGCTTCCATTGTTTTTATTTTTATTTTGCCAATTACGAAATGCATACAGTATTTTTGTTTAATTTGATTTAAAGATAACGCTAACGATCTTTACTTTTTCAATACGACTTAGTTGGCACTTGTTCTGATTGTTTTATTTAGGCATTTTATGCGCTTGTCCATTAAATACGGCAAAATTTTACCGTTATCTCTTGTATCTGACAAAGGTGGTGAAAGCGTACTGAATCGTTTCTACGGGGACATGATAATGCACTTTCTAAATACGCCTACAGAGCAAACATTTTGTCGCAGCGCACGTGGGAAACTAATGCACCGCACCTGGTCGCTTTCTGATGATTGCCAAGTTCCAAGATTGTTTATTCATTTTGACTATCACGAACATGCCAAAAGCGTTAAAAACATGTCTTCCATCTCATTTGTTACTAATTACCTACTTCGTCATCACGAATGCCTTCCGATAGACAAATTTATTCAAAGTAACGGGCAATTTCTGTCTCGAAATGGCAAACCCATTCTGTAAGTTTCGAATTTTTACATAAAATTGTGCCTGTGTCTTATATTAACGTTTTTGCTTCAGTGAACAAACAGGATCAATTCGTGTAAACTGTATTGATTGCTTAGATCGTACTAATTCAGTTCAAGCCGGAATATCATATCTGGTAAAGACTGTTTATGTTTAATATTTACTAATATTAATCTTTTAATATAATTTCCTTTAAATTATACAATAAATAATTAACAACATTTTGTTTGGAAATAAAGTGACGAAATTCTCCTAAAGTAATCTGCTTTTTTAGTAGCAAATGCGCGTAGCAAATATACAAATATATAATTTAAAAATGTATCAAAATTAACACCTCTTGTTTTTTGGAAGACAGATGAGTATTTTGCGTCGTACTCTGAGAAAAACAAAATTTACTAGGCAGTAAAATTTATCCGCATCGCTTGTATATTTTAACTTATTCTATCAATTTTCCACAACGACATTTTCGAAATATAAGCACTCGAAAAACGTCGAAAATTTTTGATATAAATAGAAAGCTTTGCCTAAATACTCAGCTTCCGTTTTATCGCGACATATCTATGCAAGCAACGCAATACTGCATTAGCTTAACTGATCCAACTTCCAATCTTTTTTAATTTTGTAGTACAATACTCCAAAGTATTTAATCTTCTTTACATCAGGTAGTTCATCCTCCTTCATTTAAATTGATGATGACCCTTGCCACTGAGATAAGTTTATTGTAACTCTCTTCGAGGAGTAACTATCATTGCACCCGTGTGACATTCTATTGTGATTCAATCATATAACATTATAAGTCTCTAAAACTTGATGCAGGCATGACAACATCATCTGCAAAAGCAGTAATTGTTACTCATAATCCTATATTTTTGCAGAGACTTTGCAACATATGTGGAGTTTAAGGATAACCTTAATCGATTCCAACACATATCCTAAAAGATTTTGTCTTTTTGCATACAAAACTCGTAATTCGTTCGTAAAAATGTTACAGCTACCCGACGATATTGCTGCTGCCTGTATTTCCTTAGTGCCAATCACAACCTATGAGACTTGTTGTGAATTGCGAAATCGTTCGAGATTGTTCAAAGAGAGATGGAAGAACTGGTTCGTTGTTTTACGATTTATATAAAAGCCACACTGTTCTTCATGCAACTGTTACTCGACGATAGGTCGTATCCTTAATTCCAGAATTCTAACGAGCTAAGAAGAGTAATGGCTTGCAGGTGCAACATAATTTTCGATCACATTTCGGAGATTTGCAAAACGGAGTGTCATCACCTTGTTTGGCTACTCACTGGAATCTTTGCCTGGCTTTAATTCAACGTTGAAGATGCTTACTAACATAAATTCAAGCATTCATCGTCAATGATCGTCGATATTTCAGGTCAAATTTCATCAGCTCCAACAGATCTGTCATTGCGAAATTTTCTATCAACCGCAATGATCTCTTTTAAGATGATGATATCATTCATTGGTTATAAAATATATATTTTCACTTGTCAAAAGAAGGTGGTACGTCCACTCGTTCTAGGAATATGCTCTTTAAGCAACCAAGTATATATTTAACGTTGGTCAGCATAGATCTTCTAGCGCCATAAACGGTTTAATGTACTACCTTTTTTCCAACACGAAGCATATTGAGTATTCCAAACATTTTTGAAACTAATCAAAGCATGTTAATCAAATTTAATGCTCGCATCAGACTCTTCCTGAATTGCCTTTCCTGTCTCAGTAATTGCTAAGGATGCGGTTCTATTGGCTTCTCAGTACTTGTAAGCAGCCTCCATTGAATTGTTTGACAAGATTGCCTTGCAAGAAAGCTTATTCTGCTAGATAATTTCTCACTTGTAGTATCTATAAAGCAGTTTGACGATTTCATTCACAACAAGCAACTAGATACTGCAAACCACAACTTTTATAATTACATTGGCAAGTAAGGTTATACGCATTATTAATTTTTATTTGACATTGTTCACCTTTATTGGTACTTGAGCAAAGTCTTCATGGATGTAGCTTGTAAATCATCATTTAACACATGAATATGCCAGTCACTCCCAGCATACTTTCACAAAACGATCATTCTTACCCGTTTTGTCTGTCAAACTCCTCTGCCAGACATTATCTCTACTGCTTATACAAGCCAGTTAGTTCATTAGCCGTCTGAAAATCACATGTTGCTTAGATAATCCCGCGAGTATATTGTAAGAATATGCCATGCCACAATTTGTTAATTATCTTATAAAATTTGAATTTATGATTATGTAAAGATATCTGACAATAAAGAGAAGCAATTATGATAAAATTTTGTCCAATACTGTAGCTGCCATTTATAACAAATCGTTTATTAAATGCTACTACAAAAGTGTTCTTTGATTGTAACTTACAACCCTGAGCAGCACTAATATGTTTTCAGTTTTCTGCTGCAGTGAAATCATATTTTTTTTGCAAATAAGCTTTGCTTAATTAACTGATTGCAAACGATGATTGGTGTCCTATAAAAACGCGATATTGCTGAATTTATCAAAATCTGTTTTATATAACTTGTTGTTTTTGATTTTTATGTAAGATTTAAGTTACGTTATTACTGTTTTTCGTTCAAGGTCTTCAATACCTATCAACTACCTGCCCTGTTTCACGACTCTAATACTCAATTACCGTCTTCTCTTGTTGAAAATATTCAAGCTCGTCAACACGAATGCTGGGTAAAAAACGGCGACGCCATCAGTCGAATATATGCTGGAACGGGGGCTCTCAGTGGTAAATCGAAGGTAATTCGTTTATAATTGGTATCATCCAATTATTTTCAAAGTGTCTTCTTCTCTGTTTTTTATTGGTACAAATAACCGCAAACAAGTGATTTTCTATAATAATCTACATTTATGTTTTGTATCAAAATATTAAAGATTTAAGCTTACTGAGACTAGGGAAATTATAAAGATATTTTTTGTAGATACGAAGCTGCAGCATTTGGTGAATACAATAGAAAACATTTACCACCATTGGATTTTTCAATTGTAGATATACTCAATATAAAACTAATAACATTCGCATAAGTGCAACAAAAATGTTGGTATTTATTATTGAAGTGTGCTAACCTGTTTAATTAAGTGGATTTTTTGAAATTTAATTGTTAATGTGCTACTGTGTCATTTATATAATTTTCAAGCAATACAAATATGTGCCTTTATTCTCACAGTGTGTTAGACATCCATAAACATTTACAATATACCAAATCAATTTTAAGCATATTAATTAAGCAAATTAATTCATAAATTAATAATTTTTAATTAATTAACTTAAAATGTTTGGTAAAGTTTAATATCTAATACTTTGTGAGGTATGGATGTTAAATACTTTTAATATTGTTCCAAGTTAGTCATAAATTACATGAATATCAATATTTTATAATGCACAATCCTAGATAAATTAGTAATTGAAATGTGCAACAAAACTGTTCGATCTAGTAACTACATATATCACGGAAATAATGCCTACTTAAACTTCACTATATTTGCCAATAATTCTAATTTTCTGTACAATCCAATTTTAAAATATTAGTTCATTTAAACAAAGACTACTGTATGAACGAAAGTATTTTATTATTTTCTTTATAAATTCCATTCAATAGTTGTTTATATAAATTCACTCAAGTGTATTGGGCAATCTTCCTTAATGTTAAGAGAAAATACGATTCTCGTTGACTATTATTCATAAATTCTATTACTTTTGTTAGATAATTTTAATTTATATATTACTTTGCAGTGCTTTCTACCTAAAGTGGCCATAAATGCTAACCAGATAATTTTATTTGATTTATTTTGATCTCTGAAACTAAATAACTTTTATTAATGATCCTAAACAATAAGTTTAATAATATATTCTCATATGCATTAGATGGATTCTAAACTTGATTCCAAAAATTCAAAATTAAAATCTTGTTTCTTTTTAAGTATATATTCCTAGTCAACTAAAAATATAGTGTTTCGAATTTATTTGAATGCCTGTAATTGGTGCAACCTCAGTACATTATCTGGTTCATCAACTAATATTAAAATATAACGATTTTTTTTATTTATCATCACTTTGCTTGTTATATTTTTTAAATATAAAATTTTGTTTGTTACAATGTTTTGTTATTATCATTTAGGCAGGTGACATGAAGCGTTCAATTACAAGAGTTTTGCAAAACAGTCTTTTTGATTCTACCAAAAATAGCGTGATTGAATCACTGATACTATCGTATGCTAAAAGTGCACTATTTGGCAAAAATATTACCTATCATCTCAACCACAAGCTTGTATTCGGTAATGTTCATTTAACGCTGATACTATGCTTATTTATTTGGCTATTTTTAATCAATCAACAAATGTTTTTCTTGATTTATTATCATCACCCAATTAGTAAATCGGGTGTTACTACTTTAATTAAATATTTTCATATTTCGTTTAAATAATCGTACTATCCAGTATTATTGTTGTTTATTATCGAATTGTAGATTTAAAGTATTAATTGTATTTCCTAAAGTCCTCAAGATTTTCAAATACTTTACAATATAGTGACTTTTAAACACCATGTAACGACTATAAAACGCTACCTTATATAAAATGAAAGCATGACCTTATAGAAAGGGACCTTATAGGGAACGCCACCTCCCCTGAAACTTTACCTTATATTATTTATATGCAACAGAAAGAATAACGTAATATGGGTGTTCTATAATATCAATTATTCAAATGATTTTTTACTAAAAATGTAAAATTTATAAAATTTTACAAAGCACGAATCCACTTTTTTCACCTAGATATGTTACATATACTTTTAAATTAATAGTCATACCTTTAACTAATTGACTTTGGGATTGTAAACTGTAATTTGTTTGAGTTGACATTTTTTAAAGTATTCTTTTTATCATTGAAATTTTGATGACTATTTTATTCTGCGTGCTACTTTAATCCTATATATGACAATAGCAGTACGCCACATTTTAGTATTGATGAACCTCATCAGCTACTGATCCAATACCTACTTTTTATGTTTTGGTTTTTTTATGTTGGCTGATGATCACTTGACACGTCTGATTTTATTGGCAATTATATTTGATGACATCTAATTGCCAATAAAAGCGGACGAGTCGAGTGATCGTCAGCCAACATTAAAAGGACCGAAACGTGAAACGTAAGTATTGGATCAGTAGCTAATGAGGTCCACCAATACTGAAATGTAGCGTACTGATATTATCTTAAAATATAAGATTAAAGTAGCGTGCAGAATAAAATAGTCATTAAAATTTCAATGGTAAAATTGACTGCGCATGTAAATCAACTTAATATTATTTTTATGGTTTGAAACAAGGTATTCATATCTAAATATTTGAACATATAAATATTTAAATTTTATGTTCTAAACACACGTTTTTATATCAATTATTCTAAACAATCATTAGGTCAATCGTTTATGTGTGCTGAAAAATAAAGTACTTGTTTGTCCTTTTTTGTAATGATGCTGTTAAAGGTTTAATTGATAATTAGTTGTAAAAAACTAATTAGTTGTCACAAATGCTTAGTTGTAAGAATTTGTGTTGCCATTAAGTGCTTCTTACAATTAAATAAGTTTACAGTAGTTTAGACACGAAAACCACACTTTTTTAAACAAATTTATAAAAGTGTTTGCGCTGTAGTCATGCTTCTGCATTTTCGAATTAATTCTTTATATTTTTCTCGAAGGCGACAACTCACCTCACGAGAATGCATTTAAAAAAATGCAATTATTATGCAGTAGATTGCTGCAAATTTAGTTCTTGAATTTGATAAATTGTACACTTAACTAGCAATAATATCTCAAACTTTATAAGTCACTGATAGTGCGATATACATAACCACAGCTATCGTTTACTAATTTGTAAATATGCGCAATTTAACTTTTAGGTTTAATAATTTTACAAAATTGTATTTTAATTTTTGAATTGAAAATTTAATAATTTTTTTTTATTTTCGTTAAAATCTCAGTTCTATATATATAGAGGGAGCGTTATTAAGATGACTGTTGTTATAATTTATTCTATACTTTCAAATATATATTTTTAGTTTTAATTTACAAATTTTAATTTACGCCATTGTTCTAATAGGAGAAGAAAATGTAATTCGAGGCTTAAGTAATTACACCTCGAGATTTCTGAGCAAACGACCTCTGCGAATTTCGATTTCCACCTGGAACATTAATGGTGATAAGGATAAAGCAACAGAAACTAACAGATTTGATTTAAGCGGTCAAACAGCAACTTTGAATTCTTGGCTTATCTCAGGTCCTAATGAACTTCTTGCACAGAAACTAGACTCATCATGCCCTATCAGAACAACAGGTAATTAATTATTTCCTAATGTTACCGCCGAATTAAACACTTCTAAGATATGCATAGATCTCCCATTTAATACTAGTTATGTGCAATGCGTCTTAATTACTAGACACTGTTAGATGCAATTGTATGGTCTAAATTGATTATTATGCGGCTACGTCATTACTCCTAAAGCAGCGCACAACAATCGTATCGCTTGTTCGATTTGAATTTCTGTTTATCGCGAAAACTTGTTGTGCCAATTTGATCAACTTTCGTTAATAATAGCGTAGGCACATTTATTCTCGCCCCTTTATAAAATTAGATTTAGCCAGACATCATAAAAATTTGCCTTTATTGCGAACCTTGCAGCACACGTTTTTATTTTGATAAAAAAAATCGTATGTTTTCGAATGATATGTTTTCGAAAAATATATGTTTTTATGATATGTTTTCGTTATCTAAGAGACACAATTAGATCCAATTGTATGACCTAAATTTTTTATATACAGCTACTTTATTATTATTAAAAAAATTGTCTCTATCTTTAAGGCCATGTTGATTCTAGCTTCGAGAATAAACCAATTGACATTTACGTTATCGGTTTTCAGGAGATATGTGACATCACAGCCTCGAGCGTCGTTAAAGCCAGGTTAGATAGTTTTCTTGTTCTTTTAAAATCAACAATTGTAATTGCTTTTATTTTTACAAACTCGCTTTAAAGGCTTATATTCATCGAATAATCTTTATTAAGTGCGACGAATAAGACATTATTTTGTCTGAAGAAATAAAAGAGTAAATGTATGATTTATTACAAATATTTTAAACCTAAATATTTTATAAATATTTATAAATATTTATAAATATTTATAAATATTTATAATATTATAAATATACAAACATATTAATATATTAATATATTAATATATTAATATATTATTAGCATATTATAAACATTTCTTACATTATGGATTCTAACAAATACCAATATTTTTATAGTTGTCGAAAATTTGTATATAATATTCTTATATTGATAATATAATTAATTACTAAAATTTAATATTTCAAATTTTTATTTTCTAAAAATTGATTGTTAGGTGCCTAAATTCTAAATATTTTAAACAAATTCTCTTTTTTGAGTATTTAAATCATAATTTAACTTAAATCTCGGTTATATAATTAAATCAAATATATCTCAGCCGATCCATAGATATTCCTTTTGCATTCGAGAATAATGTGTTGGAATTTTGTTCTGTGTCGTATTATACTGTAGTTTTATAAATCCAACACTATTATCTATATACCTATGTTGAATTGAACAAAAGCACAATAAAATTAACAAGATATTTGCGCATTTACAACGTGCAATTGTAAAGCTCAATCCTTTAACTATTAATTGATTAAAAAATATGTATCAAATCGTATATTAAAGGATTTATCTTTAAGCTGAATTCTTTTACTATAACTTACTGAATATTCTCTGGAAGTTAATTTTTTAACTATTTTTTTTGCATTCTTCTCTATATGTTCGGTTATATCGTTTTTATTTTTTATTACAGTCAACAGAACATGCAGCGATGGCAGGAAATGCTCAAATCACTGATTAATAACGACAACGATAGATCCCACTCCAAATCAAAAATAGAATATGTTTTGGTTACAAAAGATCAAATGGTCGGCGTTTGCTTATTCGTTTTTATAAGGAGAGAATTAGCATGCCATATTCGGTAGGCTTTCTTTTAATTGTTATGATATTTACACCGCAGTTATAATTACTACTGCTTTTAAATATTTTCCCGAATTAAAGCTGCCTTCAACTATCAATCGCCGTCATGCTAATCATAGAACAAACTGTTTTTTCTTCATTGTAGACATCTTCATACGGCTAAAGTAAAAACTGGGTTTTTGAATTCAGTTGGAAATAAAGGATGCGTTGCTACTCGTTTCTGTATTTATTCAACATCAATGTGCTTTATTTGTGCGCATTTCAACGCCGGACAAAAGGAAATCGAATTACGTAATGAAGATCATCACTCCATAATCCAGAAGTTAACGACGGCATTTGTAAGTTAACTATCTAAGTTTTACCTGAAGTAGTACCTATAGCTTTTCATTTGAGTACCTTTTGTAAGAATATGGCATACTTGTATATTTCCTTAATTGTTAGGTCATGTAAATCGTTTTTGAAGTAGCTCTGTAAAATGCGTTGTTTTAGATTCTGCTACTTGGCCCAAATAATAATATAGAACAAGTCATAACGTAAACATCTGCATAAAGATTACAATCTGTAATTAAATGTTTTTATTTTATAATGGGGATGATTAGAACTATTGGAATTTTAAGCTTACACGCTTAGGTGTAAATCAAATATATCGTATCAACTATTTTCAATACGAACACGAACATTTAATGAACTTGATGCTGATATCTTTATAATAGTATGTTTTCGAGTATATTTTGTAACTTTAAACATTTAACATCTCAGATTTTATTATCTTATTATTTTATTTTATATATTCATGTTGATTATTTAACTATTGAAAAGGAGTAATAAACATACGCATATGTAGCTTATTCCATCAACAAAAGACATAGGTTTCGAGGATGATACAATTTAAGTGTAAGCTATTGTTTTTAAATTCGAATTGATTGTTCCTTTTAAAATAATTATTATATTATTTCAACGTTGCTACATGTATATGTTTCTTTCTACATCAACGAAAATCGTTGCTTGTTCGGAGGATACAAATTTAATTTTCAACTTTGCTGTAAATCGAATTCGAATTTATTATTGATTTATTTTTAGTTAAATTTATCTAGTTTGCTGTGCATGTAATTCGTTTTATATTTTCGCTGATATTTGGACAATAATTAGAATAATACATTTTAAATAGTTGATATGATCCATCATTGATAAAGAACTATTAGAGCTGGATCAAATAAAAGGGAAATTAGTTTTGATATTTCGCTAATTTTTGTTAGCATCTTCAAAAGATGCTAACATTTTTCTGAAGATTCTAACAGAAATTAGCGAAATATCAAAAATAATTTCTTCTTTCCTTTGATCCAACTCTAATAATTCTTAAATAATAATAACATATTTGCGCATATTACTAAGGAAATCAATTTTATTTGTATCTTGATTCCCTCCTTTTGACACTAATTTACATTGTTGAATTTTTTTAAAAATACTTTTTCAAGAATTGCGTGAGTGTAAACACTTTTTTTGCCAAAATTAGTTTTCTTCGATTTTTTTAAGTTTTTTTTTTATTTCGCTCAACAAATATAAATAATTAACTAATCAAGTAATAAACGTTTGTTTGTTCTAATCAGATGTTGATCATGTGTGCGCTGTTGATTAATCTACCAAATTAATCATTTATTGTTGTTATACATTCATTAGATGTAGGTCCTACGCTAAGTGACTACTTGCATCTCCTTTTTAATGTTTATCCTTAGTACGAAGGCGGGGTATCGAAACTATCTCACTCAACAGTTTTATAAAATTGATACCAATATTTGTTTTTCCTAGTTGTCATGTCCAAAACCCATTTTAATAGCTTTCAAAGTAAACATGTATGTCTTAGTTGTCTTTATTATTTATTTTTCTTTTATAGAAATTGCCCGTCCTTGAGCATGATTATGTATTCTTTTTTGGCGACTTCAATTACAGAATTAATCTACCAAGGAAAGAAGTTATTGATCTTGTGTCTGTCAGAAACTATCTTACGCTATTATCCGCGGATCAGCTTAATATCGAGAAAAGCGCAGGAAAGGTTTGTTTATCTTTTGTCATTTACGTAAGCTTACAATTTGTTTGCTCAGTGTAGTATTTTTAGTCCAAAACGAACTGTCTAATATTTACTTTATGAATGCGTTTACTTTGCAATTACCATTTGAAACATTATATCTGATTTCTTTCATTGATTTCACATTATCGACCTGATAATGTGAAAACAACGCCTTTGCCATACATGCTTACCATGCTTGTCTTCCAAAATGTTGTTTGCTGATATTAGTTGGCTGTGATTTTATTTTTCAAATAAAAGCTATCCTCCTTATTACCTCGTTTCAAACTAATACTCGCAATTATTTGTCTGCTATTTTTATAGTTTTAAAGTTTCAATAGATAAAAATTTTACTGTAATAGGAATAATATTTTATTAGAAGTTTTTTTTTGATTTTTAATTGTTCAAAATACAATGATATATGTAACCCTAAATACAATGATGTAGTCTTTGTACGCAAATGATTTTTATTAATATCTTATTTGCCTATAATGTTTGGCTATAATGTTTGACAGTTTGCTTTTCATTATGATATAATCCCGAATTTTACTATAATCCCGAATTTTACTTCAAATAATAGCCTTTACATTTAGTATTAATATCGTCGTCATTTTCGTATTAGCAGTTTTAATAATTTGCTTGATTTTATTCAAACAAATTGGTTTTGTAATATTATATTATCGCATTTTGTACAAAATGCACTCTAAAAAATGTTTTGCTCTACATAATAAAATTAGTTTCACATTTTATTGATCTAGATATTTAATGGTTTCGTGGAAGGCCCTATTATTTTCGATCCGACTTATAAGTACGACTATCATTGCCAAATTTTTGATACATCCGAAAAAGCCCGAATCCCTTCGTGGTGTGATCGGATTCTCTGGCGAAGGCACAAACGATCCATCAACTATTTTGGCAAGTGTGATTGAGATAATCTTTTTTCTATATTATCAAATAACAAAGCGATGCTTATATTGTCTTTTAAAACTGTGAATGTTGTTTTTAATTGACATATTATGCATTGATTTTTAATGTGTTGTAAATAATTATTGTTCGAGGAATTATGAAGCTATTTTTGTTTATAAAGCTGTTATAGAGCTTTTATTTTAATAAAGCCATTATAAAGCCATATTAACTTATTTCAACAGGAGTAACCTTGTAAAAATCAACTTAATTCATATATGTGCATTAGTTAGTAATTATATAATTAGAATATAATATCTCAAAATGAAAGTAATATCAATCCGCGTGAATTTTTGTTAGTCATTTTAGCCAGACGCGGAAGAATAACAGTGTTTTTAGCAGTGTTTTTCGTTGTTCTTCCGCGTTTGGCTAAAATGACTAATAGCATATTATAATAATATATAATTTGTAAATGTCAACTTTGCTATAAAATACAAATTCCATGCGGATTCTATAAGTTACGGTACATTATTTAGTTGAAAAACTGTTGTTTTTGTTTAATTTTCACTAACATACAAAAAGGAATATAAGGATATTTACAAACCATATTACTGATCTAAGTAAATACACTAGGCATAAAAACCTTAATTCAAATTTAACTCTTTTATACAAACCGTTATTTTCTTGAAAAGATACTGATTGGCATATTATCATCATTTTATCAGTTCATATAACGAAATGTATCCAGCGAGTACTATATATTTATGCCAAATATACTCATGAATCAAAGCATCATTTTCACACATTAAATTTCATGCATTATTATTATTTTTACTGTTTTTCTTACAGTACCATTATTGTTTCATCTTAAAACTGTTTGTTTTTAATAGAGAGTATTGATAAATCTTAAGAATTTATAACATAATCATCATTATTAACATACTCTATACTTTTTATGCATTCTTTTTGTCTAATAAAGTATATCGTTATTTTTATTTATTTTTGTTTGATCTTATTTTTATTTTATTGTATATTTAATTTTTACAAATCAATAAATGACTTAGATAATGTTTTGTATTTTTCTAATTCGTAATATCACATTTTTGTTTTTAAATGGTTTTTCAATTGTTATTTTAACAACATATTTTATTCATCCTCATTGTTACATATGTAGGGCGCATATTCTATTTTATTCATTTTGCTATTTTGATTCATACACAGATAAATACATCTTAATTCTTTAAATATACCGCCGGATTTTACCTTTTGTAATTTATTCAATTTTAATTACATTTTTGCGTATGTAAACTGTCTCGTCAACCTCACTGTAAAACCACCCACTCCGAATATTGATGAATTGCAGATAATGTCGAATTATCGCTATTAACACATTTAACTGTTTAGATATACTGTTATGTAAGGATAAATGTTTAGTTCTCTGTACAAAATATATCGCCGGTCAATTTTTCATCCAGCAAAGTGTCGATTTTCTTAAAGAAACATACATTTTTGAAAATAAGACATCTCGGGATTGATATTCATGCTTTGAATCCGGCTTTATTCTGATTTGATTGTATCATTTGCCTTTTTTAAACCGTCCGTATGAAATGTTTTTATTCCTCATTTTTTCTGAATATTAGACTTAACGCTGATTAACAAGTAAATGTTAAAATTATTGGCTATTCATCACGCTGTTGTAAAATCTCACAGCCGTCATTTCCATTTAAATAGAAAATCTAGCGGAAACTATAATATGAAAAAAATATGAACAAATTGACATGAATCAATTAAATCAAGAACGAGTATAATTAATTTTAATTGCTTTAAATAACGTTTGAATATCTGTTGTTTATTTTAATGAACTACCTCAAAATTATTGTTTGCTATAGGTACTAATCGTAACATGATTATCGCTAAACATCGAGGACTGATAGCTTTTTTTATCTTTCTAAGCACTCTAAAATTATATAAATTTTTTAATACTATAATTTGATTATTTTTATTAAGGAATGATGTTTTTGCTAACTTTTGCCAAAACATTATTACCATTAGTATCACTAAATATTACTGGTAATAATCAATGCAAATATTACTATTTTAGCTTGTATTATTATATATTTTTATATTATTAATAATATTCGACTTCTAACTTAATTACCAATATGTTTTTTGATATAGTAAAAGATTAACAATAGAAACGTCATTTTTCAAATCTAGCTAGAAAATTGCATCAAATATTTTTAATTGAAATAATCAACATTTGTTGCAGATTTTCATACCTTATAATTTTTGTTTAGATAGTAAAAATTGTGCTACTGCTGGAGACCTACAATATTACGGAAGGGCTGAATTAATGACATCAGATCATCGGTAAATATAATATAAAAAATCGTATTTTTATAATCTTTTATTGTGACTTAACGTAAAGCCATATTAAGTGGCTTTACAATAAAAGGGATACGATTTACCGATTTGTCATAAAATTTGATTTAATGAAATTTAAATGCTATTCGAATGAAATTTTAATTTTTTTGCATTACTGCAGTTTTTAGTTTTGAATTAGCTTTTCTGAGTTCAATCTTTCTTCAGTTGCAAACAGATTTTAAAAATGTTTTAATTAATTTAATATAATGATTATAATTAATATAATGTCTACATTTTAATAATGTAACTTCTACAATGCAATATAGAAATTGCATTATAGGTCTTCAAAGACAATAAGACAGCTTTTAATGCTGCTTTAAACTGCAATTGTATAGCATGTCCTCATCAATTCAGTTCGTTGCTCAGTTATTTTAAACTTGTTTTGTAAATACACATCTACTGTTACTTTCCAATTTACTAAAATGTAAAAATGTTTTAAAAATTTTTATTGTCCACCATTTTTATTTTATTTTTATTTTATCAACTTTATTAGTCAAACAATCGAATAAAGTATTATGCAAACTTTTCGCTCGTTATTATATTTAAAACCATAATAAAACATATTTAAATCCAGCAGTAAACTTTTAATATATATAATTCAAAAATAGTTTTCTAATATATAGTGCATATTTTATTGTTTATCTATTTGGATATATTGGGCTTGACAATGTGGCGTTTTCATTTTCTACACGGCGTTTAAATTTTCTTAATGTTTACTAAGTTATCTATAACTTGATATTCAATCTTATCATAATATTTAAATTTTTTTAAAACAGCAGTTTAAAATTTAATTTCTAATTGATTTTTTTATAGTATTAAATTTCTTCAATATTCATCTCAAATTTCGAATAAAAATTCATAGCCAAAAGCCGCTAAACGATCAATCGATTTACTCAATATTTTTGCTAAGTTCTGGAGTGAAGACTCTAGAACGATAAAGATACTTTAAATAACATACGTTTTACCTTCAGTGATAGGTTTATTATATCATCAAAATGCTTATCAAGTTATCTCAATTAGGTAATTCTTATTAGCTTTTTTTTACTTTAGTTAATTTATGACTTTTATAATCGTCAGGGAACTATTTAGTAATCATCATATATGTTAATATTTATTTTTTTATACCTAACTGTTTCCTCACAGAAGTTATGGAATGTATATTATACTTACTTCGTTAATAATAATCATTTTTAAATATTCTTCTTTGACGTTTATAAATCGGAAACAACTCCTACTGACCAGCACTGCATAACTTACTATGCAACTTGCTTTTTCATGTTAATTTGTTCAAGCAACACGCGCATCCAGTATAAAAATGATATGGTATTTGAAAAGTTTGTTTTTATTTAAATATTTAAATTATTTAATAACTTAAGTTTGCATGCAAATTTTTAGAGGCTTCTTTAAATACATTGGCTATTTAAGTTTTTTACATTGCATATAATTTAGACCTGTTACAGCCGTGATCGACATAGAATCTGTTCAAACAGACGAAAGCAATCTTATCGATTGTTATATCGAAAGTAGAAATCATAACACTCATTCTGTTGTCTTATTGGAAACGAATAGTTCAGTCCCAAAGCGCGTATATGATTGTATCGTCAACGACTTAAATGCCAATTTAAAAGATCACTTGTAAGTTGTTACTTTAAAATTTGGACAATCAAGAAAGTATTATATGATTTCTTCATTCATTTTATATTTTCAAAAGATGAAATGATAAATACAGTTTTTTCTTGATTAAGCTTATTTTTTATGTACATAGATATTTTTCATTTGATAAAGTATGTTTCACCGATTTCTTTTTCGATATCTCAATCGTGTGATGCCTGTAGACTGAGGTTTTTGTTACTGTGCCAGATCATTATATTAATTCATAGACTTTTACATGTATTTCATGTAATTTTAAGAAAATCGGATTAATTAAGTGAGTATTATGACAATTATTTACGCTGTATATCATTATTTATGTATGTAATTATTTATGTATGTAATTATTAGATGCTGTATCAGAATAAGGATTAGAGGTCATCAAAAGACGTTTTAGCTATTTATTAATCACATGTCAGTTTTTATCTTTTTCAATATCATATTAATTAATTAACTTAATTAAAAGCTAATGTTATTATATCAAAAAACTTGCTCGGTATCATGTAAATTTGAACTGCCTATTGTAACTATTTTAATGCATAACATATTAGAAATTGAAGTGAATTTAATCATAAGGAACTACTGTGTTATCGACTTTCTAGTCGCATTCTACTAATCAAAATATTTGCGCTCTAAATATATTCTAAAACTCAAATTCTACTGCATTTGATAAGTCGTTATATTTTTTGCTTATCTTAATCGTATTATCTATCACGTTTGATGCGTTACATATTACCAAAATTATAGATTCGTCTTCTATCGTTTAGACTTATCAGTGATTCTTAATCTATTGAAAGCGTATCTAAATTTCATTAGAAACAATTATTCACAATACATCTTGCGTATTGAATGGGATTTAATGTGACCAACACGATTTTCTTTTTATTGAATAATTGGTATTTTGACAGCTATTTATCATCAGTTTGTTTTATTAATTAAATTTTACAGCAAAAATTCTGTTGATGATGACACTAGTTGTTTAAATATTAATTTTTCAATAAAAATAAAATAATCTATATATTATTATAGGAACGAAGAAGAAGAAAATATCCTTTATTTGATTAAAATTCTATGTTTAAATATTAATTTTTCAATAAAAATAAAATAATCTATATATTATTATAGGAACGAAGAAAAAGTATCCTTTATTTGATTAAAATTCTCTATATTTCGATAGCTCCTGCTATCATCATCATGATTACAAAAAAAAAGTTTTTTTTTAGAAAACTTTTTTTTTGTTATCCTGATGATAGCAGGAGCTATCGAAATATAGAGAATTTTAATCAAATAAAGGATACTTCTTCTTCGTTCCTCTTCTCCTTCTTATTCTTCGCCTTTTCTTCTTCGTTCCTATAATAATATATATATTTGAAATGGAAGAAGATTGTGGATTTAGTATTTATTATAAAATAATCTATCTTGAATCCACTAAGATTTCAAGGCGTAGAAATCCAAACACGTAAATCAATCATAATGTAACTAATCGTATGTGCTTATTCCATTATGAACCAATAATATGTATTTGATAGACTGCGGTTTGTTGATGTAAAGGTCAAGTAAAATTAACAATTTTAATTTAATTAAAATTTAAAATTTTAATTTAAAACTAATTTAATTCTTGTAAATATAACAAGAATTTATTTTTATATTTTATGTTTATCGACAAACTTATTTGGTATTATTCAAACATATTTAGTATTATTCCTCGAAAGGATCGTACTACTATAGTTTTATTCTTCATATATCCTGAGCATGCAAGACGTTTTGTCGATTATGGTGAAGCATTTTGGGTATGTGATTCTTTGATTTAAGTTATTTCATTTTATTTTTAATCCAGAATTGATATTAAACGTATAAGTTTTACATTTTAACATTTGTACTTTTGCATCCTTTAGTAAGAATGAATAAATATGGTTTTGCTGTAATATTTATTACTATTTATAAATGTGTTCGACAACAATTTCAATACATTATCTTTCAAATTGGAATTTGTTATGCTCTGTACTGTTATACTCAACAGAATTTAAAAATATTGTTTCTCTTCAACGTGAATGTTTACTAATTGCCATCTTACTAATTATTTGATCATTAAAACAATACATCTAAGACTATAACTTATCCATATAAATTTTAAAATGTATTAGTGTTTTATGATGTTCGATATTTTTTAAAATAATGTCATTTGCGATCTGCTAATTTTAAAAATCTGCTAATTTGTTGTCAAATAATTAAAAGAGACAACAAATATTAATAAAAAAGATTTCAAATTTCTAAATTATATATTTAACATTAAATTATTACGAAAGTTTAGCAATTAAAATTTGATGTACATGATGTATATTCGTTTTCTAAATATCCCTATTAAATTGTTTATTTTAAACAATTATTGATGGTTAACTGATTGATAAATATTAAAATATTTAATATATAACATTGATAAAGCTTTTTTAAAAAGCTTTATCAGTGTTGTTTTTTTTTGAAAATGACGAGCCTTTTTAATTTTGAAAATTACAAAAAATATCGAATTTGTTTTCGTATATTTACTACCTACATAGAAGTGAGGAACCTTTTAGCTTCCTCACTTCTAATCTTTCCAGTGACTGTGGAGATTCAGTCTCCTCATTGACTGTTATTCTTCGGTTTGCTACTGGCAAAATGTGCATTTTTAATATTTTGAGTATCAAATATTTATCAAATATCATATATAATTATGATATTATAATTATATTTATACGTTATTTTGTCTTACTAATATTTCAAATTCAAGACTATAATTTGTCATATTTCACACTATTACTTTGAGCAACAAAATCACACACTTCTCTTTAGAGTAATTCATAAATTGTTGTAAAACTTGTAGGATTTGTACTTGGCGGTTTGACCTTTCTCGTTAGTAGTAGTAACGCCATATAATACTAAAACCTAGCATGTATTAGTAGAGTTTGATGGTATTGGATATGTATATGTCATATTCGTATGACAATGTGTCATATTTTATGTACATGAATGAAAAGTCGAGTTATATACATGTAAACTAAATAATAATTTGTAATTTCCCGAGTTATTCTTATTGAATAATATCAGTAAAATATAACATCAGTAATATGCGAATAAATTATAATTTGTATATTTCTTTTAACGATTATTAAAGAAGATAAAAATCGATTTATAAAATTAAAATTGATTCATAGACTATTTTAGCTAAGATAAAGCAATCCCTTATTGCATTGATCCTAAATGGAATAATGTTTTACAAACTTTTCGAAATTTGATTTTTAAAATTACATCAAATCTCGTAAAAACCATTTTTATTTTTCTTTTACTTTGAAAGCTTACAACTATACACTAACTCTTTGATTAAAATAAAAATTTCAAATTTGTATTTGATAAAGGAAAATAACCTTTTCCATTTATCAAATCGAGTAGGGTAAAATAATGCATGAGTTTTAGTTCAACACAAAACTAATTATTTTAATCGATATGCCTATAATTTAACTTTATACAAATGATAGTATGTACTGTAATTCAATATCAAAAAGTGTTTATTCATTTATAATATGATAAATCACCTCTCAAATCACTTCTGCCTCTTTAATTAAAATTATAACTATCCGACCTACACTTGTGTTTGCTTTAGCAATGCAATCAGTCATTTACAAAACGGTTGCATTCAACTTCAAACGATAAGCGATTTGCTCTGATGGAACAGCTCCTATTATTTGGTAAAAAGAACGAGCAAGAAGACATTTTACCAGACGATACCCTGTTAGTTTTTGTCTTTTGTTAGATATTTGATAATTTTGAAAGTTTAATTTTATTGTAGCAATTCCATTTCTACCGATGATGAAAGATCAGAGTTAGTGGAAAATATACTACGTTTCGAAGACGAGATTAATTCTAGTTCATCCGACAATGAATATGACAACTGTAATGATGCTGATGTTCTATTATCATCAGGTGAGTAACATTTGTTATTGCCTTAGTAAATACAACAGCTTACACACCCATTTTTATATTGATATGTTCAAAAGAAATTACTTCACTTTTTAGTATTAAACAAGACAGGAAAGTTTAAACCTGCACGCTTTTTGCAAACTTTGCCGGGAGCTTAACCCAGAATGCGCCTTCCACAGACGCCTTGCCGCCCCAATGTGAGCGTTTCGACATTAATTCGGTCTACTCTTCACTATGGGGTGGCCTCATCTGTGTGGCCATTTAGCTACACAACTTCGACGGTAATAGATCATTAGTAAACCTCCACAGGAATTCGCTAAGCACACGCTCCTCCATTGGTTGACCACCCTTACATATGGTTCACGGTTTGCTAAGCAATGGCTTTGCAGGATAGCACGTGTGCTGTGTGTGGCTTATTCCCTTATCAGCGTACTAAGGTGTTTATATGTTGGAACAAGCATCACACGCTTGCAAACCGTCATCCATAGTAAACCGTTGACCGAAATTCGCTTAGCACACGCTCCTCCACCAGTTGGCTAGTCTTACATTTTGTAGACGGTTTTTTCTTGAGCAAACAACCGCATTCTGGGTTCAACTTCTCGGTGAAGTTTGTAAAAAGCAATGCAGTTTAAAATTTCCTCTTCGTGTTTAGTACTAAACAAATGTATTAATTTCTTTCGTATTCGCATTGTCACCAGTTAATCTGTAATGATATTTTCATTTACGGACGATATAATTTATTTTATATATAATCACTTTTGTTTCATTTCGTATTTTAGTATTTAAAAGGTATTTTATTACTGTTCAGAATATTAGATTAATTTATCCAACATAAATCGTGTATTATATCAGTGTGCTATTTTACTACTTTGTCGGAGCTTGACATTTTATTACCCACACCGTAGAACAAAGAATTTGATGTTGGTTTGTTGCAGTGTTAGCCGTCGGTGTATTTCAGTGTTAGCTAAAATGAAATAAAATTTTTATTGAATTACTTATGAATGCACTAAGTGTAAATTTTATTTTTTATACAAAATGAGATAAATACTGATAACCAGGATCAACTGTGATGCTATACTTTTAAGACACAATTTTATGATTGTTCTTACAATCGAATTTTTCAACGTTCCCTTTAATATATTATGTTCAAAATATTGATTTAATGAATAATAAGTGTGTGATGGATTGTGAAGTATTGTTGTGATTACAGTTTTATTTGTAGAATTATAATATAATAACACTCCGTACGAGTGTCAAACTGTCATTTTTGACAAAACACACAAATTACAATCGATTTGTTTTGGGAATAAACGAAAAAGTCCTTAGCCGTGAATTTTAAATGTCTAAGAGTGATTATTTGAAGACAACTTATTATATCTTGTGCTTAAAATCTGATTAATCATCACAATTTATCAAGTAGTGTAACAATAAGCTAGCTACAAAAATATGATATAGTAATCGAGTTGAGACAAAGATCATATATTTATCATCAAAGCTAGACATGAGACTCAAGAAGCGTAGATACAGCTTTTAACTGAGGTGTAGCTTTATTTACTTAATTTACACTTTGTCAATAAATAATGAAATTAAAAAAGGTATTTCATATTATATTCAACACAATTATTACAGAACAAAAATTGTATAGTTTGTGATATTTCAGTATCGTTAAGTTGGAAGGTTTCCGTCTTGAGCGACCTCTAACAGGCACGCTGCATTCCGCCTCTGCACTGCACAGCTTAAACGCTGCAAGAGAAAATTGGCAGCTCTTCGATCATATGTTGCCACCACCAACATATTGCCCAGTTTTGTCAAAAAATTGAAGTTATCGGCCCGGCAGCACCAATTAGGTCGATCGCCAACGGCACAAATTTATATTGCGATTCGTCAATACATTTGACGAATCGCAATATATTTGGCCTTCTTTTGATCCTCTGCCAATGTAGCAACCTCCCCGGCCCCAGAGACCACACTAGGCAAATAACCAGCAGCAAGAATGTTGGGACACGTGAAGTCCCATACTAGCAGACGTCCCCTTTCCCATGGGACTAGTGAAGCACCGTCCGGTCTCTTTCCGTCGTTTCTGCAGAGCCCGATTGGTTCAAGGCGGGACGGACACCGGCTGTGGCAAGGGCGCTACGGATAAGTGTGTTTACAGCACTGTGCCGATTGTGCCGAGAAACCACTCTGGGGCAGTCTAGCCCGTGAATACCAGAGGGGTCTGATACGACGCCGCACTCACACGTTAATGAAACCGAGTTGAGAATACCGAGGCGGAGGGCTGATGCAAGACAGATTGAACTGTCGTCTAGTTTTGTGCCCATCGAAGCTATCGGTAGGGCATTAAGGAATGCGCCAGACCATCTAATAGACGCGGCTAGCAAGCGGACCTGATCTTTGGGAAAGGCGAATGTAGCTGCCAGGTGTCGGAATTCCTTCTCAAACAATGGGGCTGTCCAACGTTTTTTCAAGGTTGTATCCATTGGAACAGTCAGGTCGAATTTAGTGGTCCAACTCTCTGACGCCGTTCGGTAGTTAAGGTCACTAGTGCCTGAGCGATTTGCCAAATGCTCTGGGATTAATAGCGCAGTTAAGTTCTTCGTGCGCGAAACAGATGAACAAAAGGCCGGTATAGATAACTATTCCGCATGCAACACATCCAGTCCACTCATATATATTTGGCTAGATACTATATATAACTAGCCAAATATGTAGATATATAACATCTATATTATATTTGTATTGTATGTATTATATTTAACTAGTTATTTTTTGATTTTGTTTCTGAACATTGAATTCTAGCTACTACATTGACTGATACTACCTCAGCTAAGTCATTATCTGTAACAGTGGATGCAGCAAATAATGTCGCAAAGGGACCATGGGTAATAATTAGAGATGAATTTTAAAGCTCATCCTTAATCACATTTTCTTATTTTGATATTGTTTAAGGATACTGACTTTTCAATCCGATTAAGACAGCCGAATAGCCAAATAGATCGATATGATCGTAAGTATAGCTCATCTGAATCCAGTAATGCTCAGCGGCAAACCGAAACAAATCGTGACGTAGGAAAATAATTTTAATCTTTCAATGTCAATACAGTGATGTCTGTTTTTGCAGGACAATATGCATCTATCTACATCCGATATTGTTAGGTTAATTCCTGCTCGAGATGCTCCCTCTCCGAAAGCAACAATAGGTGATTACATTTCTTACAAAATATTTACGAATAACTAAAAGCTGAGTTTTGTAAGATTTTACTCGAATAAGTAATGAAAACTGTGCCTTTTTAATTCAGCAGTTATCATTTTATTTCATGAATTATAAGATTTTTGCTCGTGCTTTTACTAAATCCTAATTTGTACATTTTCAAATTTGACGCTGGCAAGACGATTTTTGTTGCAAAGGCTATTTTGATTTTATGTCAAATATGTAATAACTAAATGAGCTCTTTAATAATAGTATATATTGTCCAATGATACGGTCGATGTGTTCTTATATTGCATAGGGCGTTTAAACATCGAGAGGAATAATAAAATTATATATGACTATATATACGTGACTATATATATTTATATATATACATCACGAGGAGGCATAAACACCAGGCAGCATCATATATATCCTCATCAGACCAAGAAATAGAACCAAATTATTCTCGTAATATTCAAAGTCGATACGTATGCCCAGTCATCCTATGTGTGATGACAAACTTCTACAACGGTAGACGCGTTTTGCTCTAACGGAGTTCATCAGTACCGTGACTTTAATAATCATCCATAGGCACCTTTACACACGCTTAAACAGTGTTTAAAGCTCGAAAAACAGAACTACCCTTATTCTGAATCATCAGAAGAAATGTAGCATAAGCTCTGTGAATGGCAGTGCGTATTGCTGTTTAACCATGCATCAGGCACTAAATTCCTTTTAATAGAAATGCTGGTTTACAGGGACACTCTAAAGTGTACAAATATATAAATTATAAATTGTTGTTACACCTGCCCTGGGACACTCACTGGTGTACTCATAAATATATCACTATGTTTTCCTCATGAAGAGGCATAAACACCAGGCAGCATTCTATATATCCTCATCAGACTAAGAAATAGAACCGAATTATTCTTGCATTATTCAAAGTCGCTACGTATGCCCAGTCATCCTATGTGTGACGACAAACTTCACAACGGTATACGCGTTTCGTTCTAACGGAGCTCATCAGTGCCGTGACTTCAATAGTCATCCATAGGCACCTTAACACACGCCTAAACAGTATTCAAAGCTCGGAAAGCATAACTACCCTTAATCTGGATTATGAGAGAGAATTTAGCATAAGCTATGTGCATGGCAGTGCGTATTGCAGTTTAACCACGCATCAAGCACTAAATTCCTTTTTATAGAAATGTTGTTTTACAGGGACACTTTCAAGTGTACAAATATTTAAAATATAATAACGTTTATAATATAATATAATAATGTCTACATGTATGTGTTGTTATTTTTTGACTAGCAACAGCAAAAGTGGGAGTAACTAATTCACAATCACAACAAAAATCAGATTCGTCAGCATTATCTTTCGTTAAAGAAATGAACAATGACCTAATTACTTGTAGTAATGATATACATTCATCATCTCAAGACCTGTTTGATATCCATAATGACAGTAAGCAGCTACTAATGTCAGACTGGTCCGTGCCGATTTTATCTTTATTTGATGTATCAACAGGAGGTTTAGCGACAGCAGGTTCATCCTCAAAAACACCAGCAAGCTTACCGAACAATAGTAGGGATAGCAACAACCCTAAATTTTACATTAGCAGCGATAACAGACGAGAAGTAAACAAGCAACCGATATCAACTGGTGAGCTGATTAACTTGGACATAGATCTACTTAATCTGTCAGATAGCTCTACTGATGAGCCCAACATTTGAACAGCTTCATAATCAATTTGATGTTCAATGTTAATTCGTTGTTTTATGTCGAATCGTAAATTAGTAGTCTTTATAATACACCTTCTCTTAATGCTACCCTATCCTTACATAAAAGCGTGCTTTAATTGTCAGTTTCCTCATGATTTCTTTCTTTTGCCTTTAGTTTCCTGTTCTTAAACCTCTAATCACATTTATAGAAAAAATACGCCAGTGCTTCCATTACATATACATAGAGTTGTCATATGATCTATACAGTCCAAATATTTTGTTCAAATTTGTCGATGTTATTTATCAATTGGTATTTGTTGATACAGTTGATCGAAAAAAATGTTCAATTTGTGAATCGATAATGTCTACTCAGTAAGAATGTTGTCTTTTATTTTTCAATAACAGCTCGTCACAAACGAGCTCGATTTAATTGAAATGGTAGTCGTTAATGATATTTCATTATTATAGTACACTAACTTAACTATATTCGATAGTAAATTAATAGCTACATTTGAAAGTTGCTACCGGATATCTATTGTTTGTTTTTGTCAAGACTTTAAGAAATTGATAATCTACTTAATGGTATTTAAACTATGAAAAGGACAATTTTGTAGATAATATAGCAGAGATAATGATATTGTTGTAATTCCCGCCTTTTACTAGAAAGAATAGGTGGGCTTTTGTTTTTCTCTACATATTCTGTAAGCCTAATTTTTTAATATTCGTTTGAAAGTTTACAATAGCGACATATACGTTTAATATACTTTTGATATCTGAATAAATATTATATATAACAATTAGTATATAACTATAATGTAATATATAATTATTATATTTTATATTTCATTATATAGTTAGTATAAAATATATGTTCAAAAACCAAAAAAAAAGGAATCGGATTTGCCAAAATTGACACAGTTTTATATAACGTACCCTCTAGAGAACTTCCTGGAAGCATAATTTTATAATCTTTATACAATTATATATAATTATAATGTAATAAATATTAATCATATATATTATTATTTATACTAATTTACAATATTTTATAAAATTATTTTAAAATATAAAGTAATAATATACTTTTATGTACTTTTAATATTTGATTCAAATATGGCCCAGTTTATGAATATATTAGGCTCATGGTTTTAAATAGTTTTGTTCAGTTTTAACTAAATCCAGATGATTGCATATCTTTATCCTGCAAAAGACAGGTGTTAACATTAAAATTTTATTTGATGTTACTATTAAATCAATGTTGACCTTTGAACGATCAGCATATTCTAAACTGAAAATTTGGGCAATGAACCAATATATAGATAATATATTAGGACAAATATATTATCTTAATATATTACTATAAAACTTGAAATATAATATTTAAATTTCATTGGCTGGGCTGTTAATTCGTTAAAGCTTCATCATATCAAAGTAAGATCGTTTCTGATAGATTTAGCTACTTTGATCTTAAAACTCGATTTTAAGGTAGATTTCCGTCATTTGATTGATTGAAGACGATCATTTTTTGATCAATCAAAGGTGAATTCCGCGTTTTGATCTTAAACATCGTTTGATCGCAGTTTAATTTATAAAGTATTGAATGTGATTCTATATTCACTCTTAAGTGATTATAGCATTACGTTTTAATTAATATAGCATATACAGACAAAGTAAATTAAGTTTTTCTACTTCTATTTGTGAGATGTAAATATTCTTAATTCTGATTTCCCATGTGAAAGTATCTGAAACGAGACACCAGGTGAGCTTTGATCTTAATCATAGTCGTAATTCTAACTACATATAGAGAGAGATACGACATCGATATACTTTGAAGTAAAACGCTAATATTTCTGCATACAATATATGAAAATAATTTAATATAATTATCAGCACAAGAGTCGTGACGTCACTTAATTTTGCATCTAAATGTGACTAGTAATCACTGCAAGATGTATTGTAACAATTAGTACAGAGATGCCGCGTACCTAATTACTTTGTTTTAAATGTTTTGACAACGTTATGAGTTAAAATGCGAAGTCAGCCAAAATCTTGTCATCATGTAGATGATCCTTCATCGGTTATTCAAATAAGCTCATTTCTTAAAGTAATAAAGTAGAAGGAAGCGTTACTTTTTATGAACTTGTTCTAAAAACGTTGACAACCAAAGACAATATCTAGAAAATTGATACTTTAAATTTCGATTCTGCTCATTTTAAAATACATAATTTTAAAACATTACTTTATCCTCACCTGTTAAATTTTTTAATTTAATTTGAATGTACTCCACAATCATACATACTATATAGTATCGAGTGAGCATAATTTAATACTTATGAATTATTCTGGTGTTATTGGACAATGAAAATGTATTTTTCAATGAACGGTGTAAGTTTAGTTTGAATCAACTAAGTTAGGTGACGAGACACTGAAACAGCAACTTTTAAAATTGTGACTTATCAAAAGTTATGTACTCAACCAGATTGAAATCATACAATTACTAAAGATTTTAATTTTATATAATTTAAATGTAAGATAAAAAGTTGGAAATCTTGTAATGCTATCAACAAAATAATTGCTAAAACGACAAATATATGTTTTACCTTAAATATCAATGATAATTGTAACTGCAAAACCGCAGGTGTAGTGTATCTGATACAATGCACATGTGGATTGCAATATATAGGAAAAACATATCAAATGTTAAAAACTAGGTTTAGGCAACACATAGATAATATACAGCATAATAGTCAAACTATATTTCATAAACATTTGAGATTAATAGGACATGATATTAAAAACTGAAAATTATTTATTTTAGAACATATTATCGAAGAAAACATTTCAATATTAAATCAAAAACTATAAGAAAAAGAAGATTTTTGGATTAAAACGCTTAATTCCATGTATCCATTAGGATTGAATGACGTGGTACAAGGAATTGGCAGAAGTAGTATAATACATAATAAACAACTATATTATAATAATCCGGTTAAACGCAAACCAAGAAGTCATGGTGATAAAAGGAATAGGAAAAATAGAGTTAAAAATATTAAAAAAGATATGTATATAAATGAACAATTAGAAATGTTAAAACAACTTTTAAGTGATAATAAGCTAAAAGATCTTTATGCAAATATAAGAAGTTTTTCTAAAGATATCATTTGTTCAATAAATCAAAATAAATTAACGATTGTGATAGGTTAAATTGTACACTAGACAGTTATTGTAATATAAAATACTATAATCGTACAATAAATGTTAATACAAAATATACACTAAGTACAGAAATATTATGATGAGATTTAAGTAAATTAATTACTAAAAAATGTAAAAAATGTTACCGTTATAAGGACAAAGCTTGGTAATTAAATATTTAATAAAATAAAATAAAAATCAAACAAATATAAAATGAAAGAAAAAATTTATAAAGATATGTATTTAGAACTTACTAAATTTAAATATAACTATATATCCATCCTGATCTGTTTTTATATATTTTAATTTACAGGAAGTATCAGGTATAGTTAAGCGACAACAAAAAAATATTTTAATATTTCGCTTGTAAATTCTAGCATCTACTAGCGAAATATTAAAATATATTTTTTTGCTGTCGTTTAACTATATCTGATATTTCCTGGAAATTAAAAAATTTAATATCAACTCATCTCTACTGACAAGTTGTAATAACGACTAAACGACAGTCATTTGCTTGTTTACTTCATTTGAAGTTCCCGCAATGAATAATAAAGAATTCGTCGAAATGTTAAATTTAATTTGTTTAAAAAATATTCGCCTTAATAATATTAAATAAAAATAATATTTATAAAATATGTTGAGGTTAATATCAAATAAGCGATATCCATAATTTAAAATCGTTTATTTCAATATCGAAACTTTTATTATATTGTGGTTGTGCAGTGAAATATATAAGAATCATTTTTCATTTTAATTTTAATATTTTTAATTTAATTTTAATCGTTTATTTCAATATTGAAACTTTCATTATATTGTGGTTGTGCAGGGCAATATATGAAGTACATTTTTCATTTTAATTTTACATTTTTATTTAATATAAGTTATAAAATATAATATGAAATTATTTAATTACTTATAATTATATATTTTTATTTAATTATTATTTTATTTATCTTATATTATTTATATTATATAACTTATAATATAATATAAGATTATAATGTTAAATAATATAATATTATATAATATACCTATATTACTTTTATTATTTGATATTATCTTTATTTATCTTACTTATATAGTTTTTTAATTTATTTATTTGTTTATTTTTAATTGGCTTGTTCTCTTTGTAGACTTGCATATCCCATATAATGTACAGTATAACCGTGAGGGTTATTCGAGATATGCATGATATTTTTTAAGTATACTGTATCATCTATCTTTTCTATTTTTTATCTTAATTATCTTTGATATTTTTAAATGATTTATTTGTTTTGGTTAATGTGAGTTTTCACCTAAAAATGGCATAAGAAAAACGAAATTGCAGAATTTTTTAAAATACAAACTTAATAACAAAATCTGCTTGTATGTGGGTCCGCGAACTGTGAGCCGAGAATGGGTTAGGGTATGCTGTACTTCGTCTTTACAGTTTTCAATATCTGAAAAACAATCTTTTAATTTTTTAACTATTACTTTATAAATTCATTTTGAATTTACTTATTTTGATCGCTTAACTGAAGCAATGCATTTTTATCATTTATGTAATTAATAAATTCAAAAATGTATTAATTTTTAAAATGCTTTTTTAGTATTTAGTTAAGAGTCTACGAATTTTAAATTATTCAAATATCAAACATAATGATAAATAAAATAATAAAATAATAATTGAATAGAAATATATAATTACAAATAATTAAATAATTTTATATAATATTTTATAATTTAAATCACATTAAAGTAAAAAATTGTAATTTATTATAAAAGTCAATTTTTACGAATAGACTAAAATATAATAAACGATTTATTAGAAAAAGGATTAGAGGTCATCAGAAGAAACTGCTATGTAATGTCTGTCCCCATTCCTCTTCCCAACATAGCAGAGGGTTCCTTTACATGCTAATGATGTATTTCCTATGATGAAATTTTTTTATCAAGTATATATTTTTAATACAAAGTTTATTCTTTATTATCCATAAAGATTTTCCGCTCAAGAGTTCAAATATATATTTTTAATAATATTGTGTTGATTTATATATTTTGCTATTTTCTGTTTGATTTTATTTTTATATAAACATATTTAAAAAAGTATCTATTTTATATTTTTTAATGATTATGAAGAAAGCCAATATCGTTACAAATGGTTGCAATTCTTTAAATTTTATTATTTAATGTAATTTTTTTATATTATATGATATGCAAAAATTGTTAATGTCAACACATTAATGCAATGCAAAAATGTGTTGTAAATTTTAATATATCATCGATTAATCGACGATGTAAATTAATCGTAGTTTTAATTGATAATAAATTAATGTTCATATCTAATAATAGATTCTTTTATTAAAAACAACATGCAGCTAATAATATATTTAAACAGAAAAGCAAAACAAACACGAGCAATCATTTATAATAATGACTTAAATTCTTACTGTAGTAGGGCTGATTAATAGCGAAAGCTTATGTACAGCAACGATAAAAATCTGGAAAGATTATATATTTGATAGAATTAAAAAGAAAATAAAAATCAAACAAATATAAAATGAAAGAAAAAAATTATAAAGATATGTATTTAGAACTTACTAAATTTAAATATAACTATATAATATCAACTATTTATAAAGCTAGTTCTAACTTGTCTTCATATGTAAAAAACTTATGATATACTGATTAAAAGATAAATTATAATGATTTAAGTATAAATGCAACATATGAACGTAGTGATTTTAGTTTAACAATTATTACAAGTCACTGTTCAATACTGAATAAAAAGTGTATAAAGGTTGTATCAGATAATAAAACCATGCATATATTATATTGGAATCCAAAATTACATAAAAATCCAATATAAAGCTAAGTTTGTATGTCGTACTTTTAAATGTACATTAAAACCACTTTATGTTTATATGAAGTAATTAAAAGCATTTCAAGGAATATTGTAGGGTAATCGAAATTAATCCTGGTATAAAGCATAATTTCAGTATTAATTCTACGAAAGAAATTTAGAACACGCAAAAGGAATAAATTTTCAATATGCTCACAATATTAGTAAGCTTTATACAAATTAAGATTTAGCTACTATTAAATACGCATTAGAAAAATTAATTAACTGTATATTCAGGTATAAATATACATATATGGTATAATAACTAAAACGGTATCTAAAAAATATTCAACAATCAATTAAACATATATAGATAAAATTGAATTAATGGAAACGTAACATATTTTGATAATTCAAAATTATTTAAAATTATCTATATTCAGACAAAAAAGGTGTTCCAATTAGAGGTAATAAATTATTACAAAATAATTATGATTTTTAAATGTTTCTATTTATTAAAATATATCGTCAATCATCAGCTTCATCGCTTAATTTATTCTATCAGATATTCCTAATCAATCAGCAGTCGGTGGAAGTGGTTAGGGTACGTTTCGACTTTTTGTGAAAGCTATTAAGACTCCAGCAATTCCTCACGATGATGCACGACGCCTGACCCGAATCGCAAAGCGATACAGCATTATATTCAATACCAAAAAATAAACTAGTGAAATGAACATAATTTCGTATTAAAAAGCATCACAGATTATCAACAAACAAACCCTTGGAACAGGATCTGCCAGTTTGATATTCATTATTAGTGTCCAGATTTATAGAGTGATCAGTGATCTTCTACCACAGTTTCGAATGTATCGTTTAAATTTAATATTATTAGCAATGAAAAATTTATATAAATTAAAATAGTTTATAAAGATATCATATATTATTTCTTTACGAAACTGTCGTAATATATTTTGATCGATGTGTACTTAAAGGTCATAGATGTCAATTACGTTTTATTCTTGTGATAAACCGTCCTTAACTGTGATGAAGGATTCCTGATCACTCTTTAATCTGGAGCCTGCTGATAAAGTTTATTAAGCAGAAACCAGTCTACGGAATTGTTTGCTGGTGGAATATTGTGTTTATTCCAATACTCAGATATTCCCTGATCATCCGTATTGCTCTGTGATAGTAATAATTGCACTGCTCTAGCAATAATACCGTATTGCTCTGTGATCTGGAACTGGCTAAAGTAATTTTTTATGATCGATTTTGGATTTAAAGGTGGTCTTGTAATAATAAAATGTAATTAACCATTCTTCCTAAAACACTTGAAGTCTAGATCCTATTGATTAAGCTCAAAAGGCAGAAGCTGTCTAGGTATTTGCATGTTGATGGACTTTGACAGTTTTAAATTGCAAGTTATGTCCGTTTCCTCCGTTAATTTATAATTATTGATTATGTATATATGGTTCCCATTAATGTTTAAAATTATAACAAATAAATAGCAAAGTTTAAACAACTTTGCTATTTAAATTGATAAAGTAATATAAAAGTATAGTATGTGGTAAAAGTAAAATATTATTTCATCGCATAAAGTGCATTTTTTAAATGCTTACTTTATGTAGCAGTAAATATTTCTATCAAGCAACAAGAAAATCATATTAATTTATTTTAGATTTTACTCATAATTTTGTTTTACAAAATATTTTGTGATAAATTGTTTTCTCTTCTTACACATCGGCTTTGGGAATTTCATCGAATATACCTTGTGAGTGTTTCTTTATCTGTTCCAAAAGATTACCGTCTATCATACATTCGCCGTTTTTTATCTGAGAATGAACACTAAAATCCAAAAATTGTTTAAAATGTCGAATATTGCAATAAAAGCAAAGAATCTAAAATATTATTGCTAAAGCTTTATTTGTCAAGTTAATCAGGACAACTAAATTTATTAAAAAATTTACAACACAAATTGAAACAGTTAACAGAATAATAACATTAATAAATTTCATTTGCTTCAACGTGTGAGTTATAAAGCGCTATAAAGTTACATATTTATATTATATGTATATTAATGGGATTATTATAAACTCAAGACTTAAGTTATTATTATAAATTTGAGTCTATAATAATTCCAGAAAATGCATAATAATCAATCATACTCAAATGATATTCTATTGTACATATCATGTGTTATAGAAAGATGAAAAATTTATCGTCTATTGGAAAATTCACTTTATCGGCTTTAGAATGATTCAATTTATCGACTATAGGAAAATTTGATTCATCGCTATCGAACAACTCCAATTTTTTAACGAATTTAAATTATAAATGAAACTGATATGTTGATAGCTAATTAAAAATTTGTGTTTATGAAATTAGATTCCTTCCATTATCACTAACGCTTTACATATTATTCGATTTCAACGATAATTAAACAGTCAATTTAAAGCAAATAAAAAATGCAGAGTAATATTAAGGCTTATTAACATTTTAAACGCTATTATTTCTTCCAATGATTAACATTTAAATATAAAAATGCTACTAACTAAATATTGTTGAACGATAAAAGATTTTACCGCGATAGCTGTATCAGAACTACTAAGTATTTTAAAATTTTATAATTGATTTATTTAAATTTTATTGTTTAAAAAGAATATGTGATTCACTCGTAAAATATCAAATCTATATATCCATCAAATGCTTTTTTGTTACGTTTAAGAATGTCATATTTTCATGTATCGATACATATTCCTCAAATTAGCATAGAAGCTGACTCATATACATGAAAATAATGTGAATTTATTGTAATAGCTTGGCGATGTAATGATATTTACATATTCTGATGAGGTTTCTTATTTTAATATAGTTTATTATATACTCTACTTTCAAAAAAAATAACTTTAAAGTTTAAATTTATTTGTAATAATATTTTGATTTTATATATTCGGTAAATTTTTGTTTTATTTTAATTTTATACTTAAATAAAAATTTGCAGAAAATAATGTCGTTCAGGTACATAGTTTCAGTCTTGCTGAAATAGATCATAAGATAGGAAAACACAGTTCATAGGTCAATAATTACATGACATTTGAACAAACAGATCACTTAACTGAAGGTGCATATTTTGTACTATAAAAGATTTTAAAAATAGAGATAACTTAATCTTTAAAGTAATTCTTATTACTCAGTATGTGTATATACCAAGTTATAAATAATATGCCATTTGTTATAATTAAGATTGAGAATAAGGGAACTAATCTACTATGACGTGTCAATTGTTGTTAATCAACACAACATGCACATCAAAATACTCGCTATTGATAAATTCCTCGGATATGATACGATTATTTTGAGTTGTATCTTATTTTAACACGAAGTATATTATTTACTTTGTATTCATTAAAATTTGTCACTTAAGAGTTTAAATTAATTTTTATGAATTTTTTTGATAATTTCTTTTCATTATTTTCTTTAATAGCAATGTTATAGTACCCCAGTTTAAAAAATGTCCGATAAAAGTATTTAAATTATTTTGAAACAACAAAATTTTTTTATTTATTATTCATTCCTAATTACTGAATAATGAATAATTCAAATTTTTATAAATAACCCATTGTTCATCAAGGAATTATCATTGAATGTTCATGCAAAAATATGTTTCTTGTAAATTTAAACATGTCATCTTTTCGAAATGAATCAATAATAGTTTTAATTGATCTTAATTTTATTTTCGTACCTAGATAAATGCTTTATTTACAACAATATTAGTTTCATTACGAATTAAACTGTCTGGATTAATTTGTTCACTTATTGTATAAAAATTATTAATTTAAAAAACTTATATCGTCAATAAATCTGTAATTATATTTTATATTTTTTTTAATTTGTTCGGTACAAATTCGTGTTCTATAAAGCTTGGAAGTAAATATTATATTCCGGATTTATAGATAAATTAAAAACTTTAGAGTAAATAACCTAATCAAAACGAAAGCATGTAAATCAGAATTTGAATAAATGACCGAACTTTAATATTTATTTTAAATAGTCAGAATTGATTATTATGAGAGACGATCAATTGTAATATTGACTTACACTAATTCTGTCGATCTTGGGAGGTTGCCCATGACTCTCTTGTATATATAATTTCGACCACTTTTAAATTTTCGTTGAATTAGATGCCGTTCATTCACACAGCATTCAACGCTGTTTACCTTATCTATAGTAGTACGGTCGTTAATAAAATATCAATTAACAATATTTAACGTGCGTTTTACCTCTTGCTTTTGATGATCGTGTTGGTTGACGATTCATACTAGTACTTTTCTGATCTTAAGTATTATCTTACTCTACTGATGTTTAATAAATTGATCACTAACAACTATTTAAAAAATTGTGTTCGACTATTCATAGTATTGTGGCGCTAAAACTTAGTTGTGTTGCTAAGAACTTATCGACTTTGTCTTGATTGAAAAGAAAGTAACATAAGTTAACTTAGGTGATACATATTAATTAACTATTCAAATTGTTAATTAACGTTTCCCGCTTGAACGATAGACGACGATTCTTTTGAAAAATTCCAACACAATCACCATTACTAGGATATATGACGAATCCACCAAAATATATTTAATTTTGAATGGATATTTCGCCAATTGTAGAACGGTTCTTGCTCATCGAATAGCGTGCTTAAACAGAGTGAGTAAAGCATGCCAGTCATGTGACAGGCAAACCTCGGTTTTCCGTGTATTGTAATAATGTCGTTAGATGAACGTTGACAAATATCTACTTGTAACCAGCAGTGGTAATAACTAGATTACTATAAAATTGAAATCAAACAGAAAATAGTAAAATATATAAATCAATACAATATTATTAATATTGTATTGTAATACAATAATGAGTTGAATATGATATCAACTAGAAATATATCCATCCTGATCTGTTTTTATATATTTTAATTTACAGGAAGTATCAGGTATAGTTAAGCGACAACAAAAAAATATTTTAATATTTCGCTTGTAAATTCTAGCATCTACTAGCGAAATATTAAAATATATTTTTTTGCTGTCGTTTAACTATATCTGATATTTCCTGGAAATTAAAAAATTTAATATCAACTCATCTCTACTGACAAGTTGTAATAACGACTAAACGACAGTCATTTGCTTGTTTACTTCATTTGAAGTTCCCGCAATGAATAATAAAGAATTCGTCGAAATGTTAAATTTAATTTGTTTAAAAAATATTCGCCTTAATAATATTAAATAAAAATAATATTTATAAAATATGTTGAGGTTAATATCAAATTAGCGATATCCATAATTTAAAATCGTTTATTTCAATATCGAAACTTTTATTATATTGTGGTTGTGCGGTGAAATATATAAGAATCATTTTTCATTTTAATTTTAATATTTTTAATTTAATTTTAATCGTTTATTTCAATATTGAAACTTTCATTATATTGTGGTTGTGCAGGGCAATATATGAAGTACATTTTTCATTTTAATTTTACATTTTTATTTAATATAAGTTATAAAATATAATATGAAATTATTTAATTACTTATAATTATATATTTTTATTTAATTATTATTTTATTTATCTTATATTATTTATATTATATAACTTATAATATAATATAAGATTATAATGTTAAATAATATAATATTATATAATATACCTATATTACTTTTATTATTTGATATTATCTTTATTTATCTTACTTATATAGTTTTTTAATTTATTTATTTGTTTATTTTTAATTGGCTTGTTCTCTTTGTAGACTTGCATATCCCATATAATGTACAGTATAACCGTGAGGGTTATTCGAGATATGCATGATATTTTTTAAGTATACTGTATCATCTATCTTTTCTATTTTTTATCTTAATTATCTTTGATATTTTTAAATGATTTATTTGTTTTGGTTAATGTGAGTTTTCACCTAAAAATGGCATAAGAAAAACGAAATTGCAGAATTTTTTAAAATACAAACTTAATAACAAAATCTGCTTGTATGTGGGTCCGCGAACTGTGAGCCGAGAATGGGTTAGGGTATGCTGTACTTCGTCTTTACAGTTTTCAATATCTGAAAAACAATCTTTTAATTTTTTAACTATTACTTTATAAATTCATTTTGAATTTACTTATTTTGATCGCTTAACTGAAGCAATGCATTTTTATCATTTATGTAATTAATAAATTCAAAAATGTATTAATTTTTAAAATGCTTTTTTAGTATTTAGTTAAGAGTCTACGAATTTTAAATTATTCAAATATCAAACATAATGATAAATAAAATAATAAAATAATAATTGAATAGAAATATATAATTACAAATAATTAAATAATTTTATATAATATTTTATAATTTAAATCACATTAAAGTAAAAAATTGTAATTTATTATAAAAGTCAATTTTTACGAATAGACTAAAATATAATAAACGATTTATTAGAAAAAGGATTAGAGGTCATCAGAAGAAACTGCTATGTAATGTCTGTCCCCATTCCTCTTCCCAACATAGCAGAGGGTTCCTTTACATGCTAATGATGTATTTCCTATGATGAAATTTTTTTATCAAGTATATATTTTTAATACAAAGTTTATTCTTTATTATCCATAAAGATTTTCCGCTCAAGAGTTCAAATATATATTTTTAATAATATTGTGTTGATTTATATATTTTGCTATTTTCTGTTTGATTTTATTTTTATATAAACATATTTAAAAAAGTATCTATTTTATATTTTTTAATGATTATGAAGAAAGCCAATATCGTTACAAATGGTTGCAATTCTTTAAATTTTATTATTTAATGTAATTTTTTTATATTATATGATATGCAAAAATTGTTAATGTCAACACATTAATGCAATGCAAAAATGTGTTGTAAATTTTAATATATCATCGATTAATCGACGATGTAAATTAATCGTAGTTTTAATTGATAATAAATTAATGTTCATATCTAATAATAGATTCTTTTATTAAAAACAACATGCAGCTAATAATATATTTAAACAGAAAAGCAAAACAAACACGAGCAATCATTTATAATAATGACTTAAATTCTTACTGTAGTAGGGCTGATTAATAGCGAAAGCTTATGTACAGCAACGATAAAAATCTGGAAAGATTATATATTTGATAGAATTAAAAAGAAAATAAAAATCAAACAAATATAAAATGAAAGAAAAAATTTATAAAGATATGTATTTAGAACTTACTAAATTTAAATATAACTATATAATATCAACTATTTATAAAGCTAGTTCTAACTTGTCTTCATATGTAAAAAACTTATGATATACTGATTAAAAGATAAATTATAATGATTTAAGTATAAATGCAACATATGAACGTAGTGATTTTAGTTTAACAATTATTACAAGTCACTGTTCAATACTGAATAAAAAGTGTATAAAGGTTGTATCAGATAATAAAACCATGCATATATTATATTGGAATCCAAAATTACATAAAAATCCAATATAAAGCTAAGTTTGTATGTCGTACTTTTAAATGTACATTAAAACCACTTTATGTTTATATGAAGTAATTAAAAGCATTTCAAGGAATATTGTAGGGTAATCGAAATTAATCCTGGTATAAAGCATAATTTCAGTATTAATTCTACGAAAGAAATTTAGAACACGCAAAAGGAATAAATTTTCAATATGCTCACAATATTAGTAAGCTTTATACAAATTAAGATTTAGCTACTATTAAATACGCATTAGAAAAATTAATTAACTGTATATTCAGGTATAAATATACATATATGGTATAATAACTAAAACGGTATCTAAAAAATATTCAACAATCAATTAAACATATATAGATAAAATTGAATTAATGGAAACGTAACATATTTTGATAATTCAAAATTATTTAAAATTATCTATATTCAGACAAAAAAGGTGTTCCAATTAGAGGTAATAAATTATTACAAAATAATTATGATTTTTAAATGTTTCTATTTATTAAAATATATCGTCAATCATCAGCTTCATCGCTTAATTTATTCTATCAGATATTCCTAATCAATCAGCAGTCGGTGGAAGTGGTTAGGGTACGTTTCGACTTTTTGTGAAAGCTATTAAGACTCCAGCAATTCCTCACGATGATGCACGACGCCTGACCCGAATCGCAAAGCGATACGGCATTATATTCAATACCAAAAAATAAACTAGTGAAATGAACATAATTTCGTATTAAAAAGCATCACAGATTATCAACAAACAAACCCTTGGAACAGGATCTGCCAGTTTGATATTCATTATTAGTGTCCAGATTTATAGAGTGATCAGTGATCTTCTACCACAGTTTCGAATGTATCGTTTAAATTTAATATTATTAGCAATGAAAAATTTATATAAATTAAAATAGTTTATAAAGATATCATAGATTATTTCTTTACGAAACTGTCGTAATATATTTTGATCGATGTGTACTTAAAGGTCATATTTGTCATGTACGTTTTATTCTTGTGATAAACCGTCCTTAACTGTGATGAAGGATTCCTGATCACTCTTTAATCTGGAGCCTGCTGATAAAGTTTATTAAGCAGAAACCAGTCTACGGAATTGATTGCTGGTGGAATATTGTGTTTATTCCAATACTCAGATATTCCCTGATCATCCGTATTGCTCTGTGATAGTAATAATTGCACTGCTCTAGCAATAATACCGTATTGCTCTGTGATCTGGAACTGGCTAAAGTAATTTTTTATGATCGATTTTGGATTTAAAGGTGGTCTTGTAATAATAAAATGTAATTAACCATTCTTCCTAAAACACTTGAAGTCTAGATCCTATTGATTAAGCTCAAAAGGCAGAAACTGTCTAGGTATTTGCATGTTGATGGACTTTGACAGTTTTAAATTGCAAGTTATGTCCGTTTCCTCCGTTAATTTATAATTATTGATTATGTATATATGGTTCCCATTAATGTTTAAAATTATAACAAATAAATAGCAAAGTTTAAACAACTTTGCTATTTAAATTGATAAAGTAATATAAAAGTATAGTATGTGGTAAAAGTAAAATATTATTTCATCGCATAAAGTGCATTTTTTAAATGCTTACTTTATGTAGCAGTAAATATTTCTATCAAGCAACAAGAAAATCATATTAATTTATTTTAGATTTTACTCATAATTTTGTTTTACAAAATATTTTGTGATAAATTGTTTTCTCTTCTTACACATCGGCTTTGGGAATTTCATCGAATATACCTTGTGAGTGTTTCTTTATCTGTTCCAAAAGATTACCGTCTATCATACATTCGCCGTTTTTTATCTGAGAATGAACACTAAAATCCAAAAATTGTTTAAAATGTCGAATATTGCAATAAAAGCAAAGAATCTAAAATATTATTGCTAAAGCTTTATTTGTCAAGTTAATCAGGACAACTAAATTTATTAAAAAATTTACAACACAAATTGAAACAGTTAACAGAATAATAACATTAATAAATTTCATTTGCTTCAACGTGTGAGTTATAAAGCGCTATAAAGTTACATATTTATATTATATGTATATTAATGGGATTATTATAAACTCAAGACTTAAGTTATTATTATAAATTTGAGTCTATAATAATTCCAGAAAATGCATAATAATCAATCATACTCAAATGATATTCTATTGTACATATCATGTGTTATAGATAGATGAAAAATTTATCGTCTATTGGAAAATTCACTTTATCGGCTTTAGAATGATTCAATTTATCGACTATAGGAAAATTTGATTCATCGCTATCGAACAACTCCAATTTTTTAACGAATTTAAATTATAAATGAAACTGATATGTTGATAGCTAATTAAAAATTTGTGTTTATGAAATTAGATTCCTTCCATTATCACTAACGCTTTACATATTATTCGATTTCAACGATAATTAAACAGTCAATTTAAAGCAAATAAAAAATGCAGAGTAATATTAAGGCTTATTAACATTTTAAACGCTATTATTTCTTCCAATGATTAACATTTAAATATAAAAATGCTACTAACTAAATATTGTTGAACGATAAAAGATTTTACCGCGATAGCTGTATCAGAACTACTAAGTATTTTAAAATTTTATAATTGATTTATTTAAATTTTATTGTTTAAAAAGAATATGTGATTCACTCGTAAAATATCAAATCTATATATCCATCAAATGCTTTTTTGTTACGTTTAAGAATGTCATATTTTCATGTATCGATACATATTCCTCAAATTAGCATAGAAGCTGACTCATATACATGAAAATAATGTGAATTTATTGTAATAGCTTGGCGATGTAATGATATTTACATATTCTGATGAGGTTTCTTATTTTAATATAGTTTATTATATACTCTACTTTCAAAAAAAATAACTTTAAAGTTTAAATTTATTTGTAATAATATTTTGATTTTATATATTCGGTAAATTTTTGTTTTATTTTAATTTTATACTTAAATAAAAATTTGCAGAAAATAATGTCGTTCAGGTACATAGTTTCAGTCTTGCTGAAATAGATCATAAGATAGGAAAACACAGTTCATAGGTCAATAATTACATGACATTTGAACAAACAGATCACTTAACTGAAGGTGCATATTTTGTACTATAAAAGATTTTAAAAATAGAGATAACTTAATCTTTAAAGTAATTCTTATTACTCAGTATGTGTATATACCAAGTTATAAATAATATGCCATTTGTTATAATTAAGATTGAGCATAAGGTAACAATAAAAAAATTCTATTTTATATTTTTTAATGATTATGAAGAAAGCCAATATCGTTACAAATGGTTGCAATTCTTTAAATTTTATTATTTATTGTATTATTTTTTATATTATATGATATGCATGAATGCAATGCAAAAATGTTTTGTAAATTTAAATATATCATCGATTAATCTTGGATGTAAATTAATCGTAGTTTTAATTTATAATAAATTAATGTTCATATCTAATAATAGATTCTTTTATTAAAAACAACATGCAGCTAATAATATATTTAAACAAAAAAGCAAAACAAACAAAAGCAACCGGTGTCAAGTTCATCAATTCACCACAGTCTTTCACTTTAAAAACGGAGAGTAAGAATCAGCAATTTCCAGCGTACACCAATGCACCGTTTTCCGGCTGAACCACACAGTGTCTCTCTACTCACCTGATGGCCCTTCGAGGCGAAGAATAGTAGGTAGTCTCGAGATAAGGTGTTGAAAAACAAGTTTTTGCTCAGCCTGGCGTCCTCTAGAAAATAACACTAATCCTGAGATTACTGTTAATCTCAGGGTTTGGGAAGGTTTGACATTTTTGCAAGGACCTTGAGCTTTGTCGGATTGGGATTGAATATTCGACCATGACAAGTAGTCGAAAGTATTGCGGTAGCTTGCGAAATGAGGTAGGAATTAATTCGGGTCAGACTCGAATTGAAACGATGATCAGCTGCTTGCGATCCGCAAACTCTAAAGGACAGTGGTCGTTGGCAGTTAGATATCCGGTACCCTCAGCAGTGCACTGGTTACAAGGTGGGTTAGTAAAATTATCCGAAGAAATATTATAAAACTTGAGATTACAACCCAAATAGGGGTTGCAAGCGGAATAGGCAAGAATCAGAGCATTTTCATCCAAAGTATTTGCGAATGCAATGGGTAAAGGGTTGTCCCCTTTCCCTATTATAAAACGTACGTTAATAATATCGTATAGTTTCTCGAGGTATCATAGGTCTCTTTCGTCGAGTTCCGGTAAAATATTAGTTTTTTTATTAAAGCCAGAAATAGTCTGTATGTGAAAAATCCTTTATCAGAAAGGTTAGCTTGAAAGAAGTTAATATATTCTTTCGCAATATCAGAGCAGACAAAGGAGACTCTATCGTTGTTGTCAATAACTCGAGCAGTGTTGAATATAACTCTGTCTCTGTATTAAACAGTGAAGGGGCGTAAAAATGTATTGAATAATTGATTCGAGTAATCGGAATTGAGGCAATTATAATCAATAAATTTGACAGTTTTTTGATCGGTGTAAGTTTTTTCTGTATCGTAATGTTATTCAGTATAATGTTATCACTAACCTAAAGGGCATATCTGTTACAGATATCCTAAATTCCCGGGCTCACTTCCGGGTACTTCCAAATCCGTCAGTCCAGTCTTTTCTCGAGTTTATTAGCTTTTGACAGCCGGCCAAAGTAGATAAGTAGCTGCCACAATGCTTTTAGCCTCACCATCCTATGTAGCCAGCATCAAATTTAGCCAACGTATATTTTTACGAAAGAAAAAATCGGTTTCATGTTTCAAAGATCTGCGACCCATTTTGATTCAAAATTCCCTCATCTCCATCTACGAAAAAGCGCTTGCGCGTAGAATCCGCGACCATTTAAGTAGGCGTAACTTAATCCCATCGTGTTTTCATGGGTGTATCAAGGGGCGCTCAGTCCATTCAGCAATTGGCAATTCTACCCTTTACAGGTGTGCCTTAAGTATCCTTACTTTCTCTTATCTTATATCTTGCTGCCTCCATTGTAGTATTCAAGAAATTTAAACGTGATCAACATCTTGTTGTATGCGCTGATGATACCACAGCCCTGTTTTCTGGACGCAGGTGCAAAGATGTAGTCTCGGGCATCTGCCGTTTTTTTTTAAGATTAAAAGACCAGCTTACCCCTTTAAATTTTATTTTGAACTCCGCAAAATCGCAGGTTGTTTTCTTTCATGGCGCCCTTTCAACAAAGAAAAAATTGAAGAGACTAGCACTATCAGCTCTGTCTTCCATACTAACTAATCAACCAGTCCCTACCTTCATTAGTCGAGTAAAATATCTGAAGTTCACCTTTACGGTGAATTGGTAGGTGAAAAGTGACCGGTATAGACTTAAACGTATCCTGAAGAGAGCTAGATGCGCCCTGAAACGGCCTAAGCATCTGTCATTGAATGGGAAAACTCAAGTGCGTCTCTGGGGTACTTGAGCTATCTCAGAATTAGTCTTCTTCTCAAGAGGATGTCACCCTGAGCAAAGAATGTTTCTCAAACTCCTTGTATTGTGATTACCGAGCACAATCCGCCTCGATTGAATTCTTCGGAGGGGGTGAGAGACCCCGGATGGTTAAGTCGGAAAAAGGCGTGTTGGATTGGCTGGAGGGCTCAGATCCCGATGGACCTGAGGCCGTAATATTAGAAGACGGGAAAATGATTGCCTCTATAAGTCGTGTTTTCATGTCTCTTTTTTAGTTAGTTAGTTATTTTTTTATCGGTTATTTAGTTGTTAATAAAATCTTATCTTATCTTACTATACAAATGCAAATATTTTTGTTCACTTAAATACAAACAAAAGGAAAGTATATATCTAGATTTGAACATTAAATTAACATCAATATAATACAGTTATGAATTTATATCGTAAAGATGTCATATTTAAATTTATAAGAAAAATATTTTTGAATGAGCATTCATGCATACAATATAATATTCAATATAATCCGTTAAATAATGAAATTTTAAGAATTGCTATTAAATGTAATGTTATTGGCTTTCTTCAAAATTATTTAAATAATTTAATAGAACATAGTTTAAACTAGGTTACTATAGATTAAAAAACTAGATTAAATATCCTGATAGACTGTCCTCCTTGTTTAAGACTAGATTTAGGATTATTTAACTTATTTAAAAGCTAAACCAATGATTAACTTTATCCGAGGATGTATCTCATTTTCTCAAATTATGTGTTGCTTTAATGTTATCGCCGGGCTCTGTAATAACATATTTTATGTAGCAATGAATGTTCTTAATTTATACTGTAAGTGCCGCTATTATAAAGATTCATTATTGATGGAAGATTAAAAGGATGCTAGTTCTTTGGAGATTTGACCATATTTCACTTCTTTATTTCAATTTTGTTTCATATATATGATATTTAAAAATATATCATATATTTATTATATATTTTATCTATATTGTTAGATAAAGAAAAACAGGGTATCTGCAAGAGTGCATTTAAAGTTATTTTAATATGTTTCAGTTGATATCCACAACAATTAGATTCGAAGTGAGTTAGCATTATTTAGTTATAATATAAATCGTTACATAGTCTGTTATCTTAAAAATTTAGTCAAAGCATTTTATCTTCAAATGTAAAATTTAAAGATGAAAATTGTTAATATTATAGTAGTATTCATTAAAGATATATATCTCGCTTAAAAAATGATGCATTCACAAGACAAATAAAACTATTACTCATATATTCTGTTTCAAAGATATAATATACTATAATGACCTTCCTGATTCTTCACTCTTTGCTATATTTCTATCACTAAGAGATAAATTCATTATTTTAAATATGCCTTTAGCAAAAGTACACTCACCTGTATGAATTTAGATAAAGGTTTTTGATGGAAGAGCAGTAACAGGGTAGTGTTGGTGGTACAGAATACCCGAATTTACAAAATGCAAGCAAAAACGTGTGAACTCCACCAATCGTAGTCCGAAATGTAAGAACGTGAAGCATGATTAATCAATAAGTTAATGTTTCAGGAAATATAGTTGTCTTACACTCAAGCTAAAAAGCAAACAGAACTACATTTATCTCCAACTAATATAAAAACGTTCATCATTACAATTACAATGTTACATAGTGCTGTTTCTGCTACCAATGAAGGTTAAATAGAAATTCTGTATTACGGTTTCCTCTTGTTCCTTTCCCGCATTTGTTCCTATCATTAGCATTTATAAAAACTTCTTATCGACATTCCTATACGGGTATAATGCAAGCATAAATTTATTCAATTTGTTGCTTCTACTGAGTTTTACAATATTCCACAAACGAAAAAAACGCAATGGGTAAGTATATATACATTTTGCATTTTTGAAATGTTGTTTAAGAAAATCCTTATCTTATCTTATCTTATTTTTGAAATTAATTACTTGATAATTCAAACACATTTTGTAATGCCTGCTTCTATTTGTAACGCCTGTTTTCATTTGTAACGCCTGCTTTTATTAATATCGGCGCCGATTGGACTCTTTGGGGGGTGAAAGACCCCGGGTGGTTCCGTCGGAAGGGGGCGTGTTGGATCGGTTGGGGTCTTAGATCCCGTTGGATTTGAGGCCATAAAAAGAGATTGAAGACGGAAAGAAGCGAAAAGAGTGAAGTTTTTTCTGTTTTTGACTGACTTTGATTTTTGAATTATGACATCTATCCTTTTTAGGTTTTTGTATTAATAAAATCGTTATTATTAATATCTATGAAGCAACTTTATTTTCGAAAAAATAATTACTTTGTAAGGTAAAAGGTCTTATAAAATTTTAAAATAAAAGTAGATAGTGAATAATATTTGCAAGTAAGATTAAATTTAGTTTAATGTAATCAATTTTAAGGTAGAGAAAAACAATTGATTGTAAACATTGATGATTAAATAAATAAAATAAGATCTGTATAGTATATTACATAGTACTTTAAACAATACTTTCTATTTGATGCAAATCATCGATCAAATTAGATCATCTAACTGAGGATATATATATATATATATATATATATATATATATATATATATATATATATATATATATATATATATATATATATATACTAAATGGTGTTGCTTGATAGACTGGACTTCGATTCACGACTTTCAGTCACCATGTCACTTCTAGACGACCACTTCAGCATCGAAATGATGAGTACCCGGCAACACTCATCAGTAGAATGAGGTACACACTGGTCGTTTCGGTTGCCTGTGTGACATTGTGAATAAAGGCGTTTCCGACACCGTGCTTAATTGTCTGAGGCTTCCGCTCTTAACCAGATCGAATTGCTGTGCGGACCATCCTTAAACACTAGGCAGAGGTTGTTGCTGAATTGTCGCTGCACTCGTTGGATCCTAAATGGATACGGCAGGTATAATAGTAATGCACGAATGTGCTGAGTAGACAACGGTCCAGGATTTCTTACGAAATACGGCATTTATACTAAATGGTGTTGCTTGATAGACTGGACTTCGATTCACGACTTTCAGTCACCATGTCACTTCTAGACGACCACTTCAGCATCGAAATGATGAGTACCCGGCAACACTCATCAGTAGAATGAGGTACACACTGGTCGTTTCGGTTGCCTGTGTGACATTGTGAATAAAGGCGTTTCCGACACCGTGCTTAATTGTCTGAGGCTTCCGCTCTTTACCAGATCGAATTGCTGTGCGGACCATCCTTAAACACTAGGCAGAGGTTGTTGCTGAATTGTCGCTGCACTCGTTGGATCCTAAATGGATACGGCAGGTATAATAGTAATGCACGAATGTGCTGAGTAGACAACGGTCCAGGATTTCTTACGAAATACGGCATTTATACTAAATGGTGTTGCTTGATAGACTGGACTTCGATTCACGACTTTCAGTCACCATGTCACTTCTAGACGACCACTTCAGCATCGAAATGATGAGTACCCGGCAACACTCATCAGTAGAATGAGGTACACACTGGTCGTTTCGGTTGCCTGTGTGACATTGTGAATGTCACAACGACCAGTGTGTACCTCATTCTACTGATGAGTGTTGCCGGGTACTCATCATTTCGATGCTGAAGTGGTCGTCTAGAAGTGACATGGTGACTGAAAGTCGTGAATCGAAGTCCAGTCTATCAAGCAACACCATTTAGTATAAATGCCGTATTTCGTAAGAAATCCTGGACCGTTGTCTACTCAGCACATTCGTGCATTACTATTATACCTGCCGTATCCATTTAGGATCCAACGAGTGCAGCGACAATTCAGCAACAACCTCTGCCTAGTGTTTAAGGATGGTCCGCACAGCAATTCGATCTGGTTAAGAGCGAAAGCCTCAGACAATTAAGCAAGGTGTCGGAAACGCCTTTATTCACAATGTCACACAGGCAACCGAAACGACCAGTGTGTACCTCATTCTACTGATGAGTGTTGCCGGGTACTCATCATTTCGATGCTGAAGTGGTCGTCTAGAAGTGACATGGTGACTGAAAGTCGTGAATCGAAGTCCAGTCTATCAAGCAACACCATTTAGTATAAATGCCGTATTTCGTAAGAAATCCTGGACCGTTGTCTACTCAGCACATTCGTGCATTACTATTATACCTGCCGTATCCATTTAGGATCCAACGAGTGCAGCGACAATTCAGCAACAACCTCTGCCTAGTGTTTAAGGATGGTCCGCACAGCAATTCGATCTGGTTAAGAGCGAAAGCCTCAGACAATTAAGCAAAGTGTCGGAAACGCCTTTATTCACAATGTCACACAGGCAACCGAAACGACCAGTGTGTACCTCATTCTACTGATGAGTGTTGCCGGGTACTCATCATTTCGATGCTGAAGTGGTCGTCTAGAAGTGACATGGTGACTGAAAGTCGTGAATCGAAGTCCAGTCTATCAAGCAACACCATTTAGTATAAATGCCGTATTTCGTAAGAAATCCTGGACCGTTGTCTACTCAGCACATTCGTGCATTAATATTATATATATGACAGAATAAGATTGCATACCAATGTTGTAGGACCTCAGAAGGAACTGCTATGATATCAGGTATCAGCCCCTGTTCCTTAACCCAACATTGCAGCGAGGCCAAATACATCTCAAATATGTATTTCCGTTGATATAATGTTATTATGTAAATTAATATATTATTTTAACACAGATCATATTATTTCCTATTTATTGATAAAAAATTTCACTAAAGAGTTTGAATTTATTTTTTATAATATTTCGTCGACTATTTTCGTTGACATTTTTCTTTACTTTTTATAGTACCCTTAGTTTTAAAATATCTCAATTAAATTATTTAAATGATTCTTAAGAATACCAATATCATTGAATATTTAGACAATACCTATAATTTCGTTATTTGATGTATTATGTATAATATTATTTGGTATGCATGAATGTTCATGCAAAAATGAATATTTTTTCACTTATTGAATAAAGCTCATCAGCACAAAATACACATATATCATCAATATATTTGTGATATATTTCTTATCCTTATATAGTTTAGATTTTTTTCACAGTTCTGTTTAAATTCATATTCTAAAAGGCTTTAAACTAAATAAGCTATTTTCGGGCTACTATTATCACTCATTAGAACACTTTTTATTTATTTAAATATAAATTTTCCTAATTTTAAATAAGTTTGACTAATTAAAACATTTAAAGCTTTTATCTATCCAATTTATACATGTATATATTTATTTTGAAGATTGAATTTTAGTTAGATAAGCGATGTAAAAAATTTTAACATATGTATGCATATATTTTTCCGAATATATGATTAATTTTACTAACGCTTCTTTAATATCTACTAAATTAAGATTTGTATAAAGCGTACTAAAATCGTACGTATTTATATTCTGAAAATTTATTCCTCTTTTGGTGTTCCAAAAATTATGTTGTGGAATTAATACTGAAATAGTGTTTTATACCAGTATTAATTTCTATTACCCTACAATATTTTTTGAAGTGTGCTGTAATTACTTTAAGTATTTTATTCATATAAACTGAGAAAAGTTTTAAAGTACATTTAAAAGCATATTTTATTTATATGAACTGAGAGGAGTTTCAAAATATATTTAAAAGCATAACATATGAATCTAAGTATTATAAAATTTTTATGTAATTGTGGAGTCTATTATAATACAGTATAGTTTAATTTTACGATTCTATCGCTATACCTATTTTATCTAGAATAGAATAGTGATCTTTTATTATTATTTCTAATATCAAATCACTACATCTTTCATTTAAGTCATTGCGATTAATATCTGATATAAATTTATTGAAATACAGCTTTCCGCGTATAAAGACAACATTATTGCTAGCTTTATCAATTGTTGTTATTATAAAGTTATCTTTTAACTTAGTAAACACTTAAATACATATCTATTTTATTTACCCTCCTTTTAATATTTGGTATGTCAATTATAAATGCTTTAAGTATGTAATTTAAGGACTTTGACAAAATTGTAATTTATGGACTTTGGCAAAATGACGATATGTAAGGCATTGTAGAGTCGTCAAAAATAGCGTACTCACTGGCGAATTCGTTTCTAACAAAAAGAGCACATAAATCAATTTGTGAGTTTTGTAACAAATAACAAGAATTGTTTCACTGTTGAAGAAAATTCGTGGACTAATCTAATAATAAAAAACATGCGCTTGTCGGTGGATAGTAAATAGTTGAACCGTTTTTAATCAACATTTGGTAATAAGTAAATAGGCTATGTAAATAAATAGGTAAATAGGTAAATAAGTAGATAGGTTATGTGCTTTAATTCGATTTATATAGTTGCATAATTGACTTTAATCAACATTGGTTAGAAGATTAAAACCATTTTTGATTTGGAATACGACAATGCGTATTCTACAAACAAAATAATGCATGAGCTGTAAAAAATGAACACTTAAAACGTGCTAATACTTATTTGGTATTTGATGATGTTATGTTAGTTGTTAAGAAAATCTTTAATTTAATTTGATGTTATAATAATTTCAATTGAATATAATTTTTGTAGATCTAATAATTTATGTTTTAATAAAATGTCCGTATAATATAAATAACATATATTTATATTAAAATATAAATATAAAATTTATATTTTATATTTTTATAAAATATAAAATATTTATATTTAATAAAAATACTGACAATTGATTGGGGAAAATGAACTGTATATAATGCTAGTAAGCCACTATAATATGTAATAATATTGGTTTTCATCAAAATCATTTAAATAATTATAACAAAGTTACTATAGAAATAAAAAATCGTAAAATATAGAAATAAGCAAAATTTTATTAAAAATATATTTAAATGGCTAAGTTGATAATTTTGATGGATTGATAATAAATAATATACTTTATGTTTCATCAGATGAAATATATCATTGGTTGTTTCCGGTGCAATGTTGGGTAGAGGAATAGATGCCCGAAACTGGCAAAATGACAGTTTCTTCAGATGACCTCCAATATTTATTCTAATACATTATATATTATCTATTAATCAGTTTATAAACATATGAATTATAAAAGATCTTTACTTGTAAAATATCTGAATTACCGAAAATCTTAATATTTGATTTTTAAATTTTTTAATTTTTGTATAATACAAAATACGTAAACTCAGTAACTCATCTGATTAGTATAAAAGTGGTGAAATCCATTATCTAACTGTCAATAGAAATTACTGTCAATAGAAATATAAGATTTGGGACACCTGAATGGTATTTATGAGCTGATTCAAAACACTTTTATTATATGAGCATTCAGACTCTTGACCTACATAAAAACATGTTGGTCAAGAGCTATAAAAAATAAATCTATTTTTATTTTTAGTGAAATACTAAAAATTTCAATAATGCAAAACAAAACAATATGTCTTGCATCATGATTACTTATCCACTTATAGAATAGCCGTAAGTGGAATATGACTTGAGTCAAAACGAAATCAGAATTACTACATGAGTCAAAATGAACTCATGTTTGTAGAATCAAATATTAGTGATGTTCTAAAGTTATGAGGAAATAACTTATTGAATTTAACATCATTTACTGTGACCTGTCTTGGTAACATTTAGCTTGCAGTACATGCAAAGTCATATGAGTGCTAAGGATCAATCACAAGGTTGATCACGATTACCTAATATTTGTCTCTTGTGAGCTGATAGGCTACACGTCCAATTTATCTATTCGAGCACGATTCATATTGCGGCTATAAAACTAAGAGCATTGAAGCAATTATATTGATCACTTTGACGAGCCTAGTTCCTCGAGTAAAATAGTCATGAAAACGATGAGCTTCATTGCTAAGTGCGAGATAACGTAAACGGCAGGAGCTAAGCACCAAATCTAATTTATACGTAGACAGGTTGAACTTGAAAAGGTAGTCTAAACCAAGATTGTTCCCGAATCAGTCATGTAGGTAATCTTGAAAAATAAACGTCAAAAATTATGACTTTAATTAGTCATAATTATAATATGAAAAAGCAAAAGTTAAATGTACACAATCAGATTGGAAACACGTAATTACTAAATATTTTAATTTCAGATCTTTTAAATGTAACAGAAAAAATTGTATAGTTTGTGATGTTATAAATAATAATTGTATTGTAAGTAATACAACAAACAAATGTTTTTCATTAAATATTAATAATAATTGTAACTGCAATACCGCAGGTGTAGTGTATCTAATACAGTGTACATGTGGATTGCAATATATAGGAAAAACATCAAATGTTAAAAACTAGGTTTAGGCAACACATATATAATATACATCATAATAGTCAAACTATATTTCATAAACATATGAGATTAATAGGACATGATATTAAAAACTGTAAATTATTTATTTTAGAACATATTATCGAAGAAAACATTTCTATATTAAATCAAAAACTATTAGAAAAAGAAGATTTTTGGATTAAAACGCTTAATTCCATGTACCCATTAGGATTGAATGACGTGGTACAAGGAATTGGCAGAAGTAGTATAATGCATAATAAACAACTATATTATAATAATCCGGTTAAACACAAACCAAGAAGTCATGGTGATAAAAGGAATAGGAAAAATAGAGTTAAAAATATTAAAAAGATATGTATATAAATGAACAATTAGAAATATTAAAACAACTGTTAAGTGATAATAAGCTAAAAGATCTTTATGTAAATATAAGAAGTTTTTCTAAAGATATCATATGTTCAATAAATCAAAAATTAATTAACGACTATAATAGGCTAAGTTGTATAATAGACAGTTATTGTAATACAAAATACTATAATCGTACAATAAATGTTAATAATAACAATAGAAAATATACATTAACCATAAACTTCATTAATAAATGTATAGATAACATAAATATAGCCGGACTTTTAAATAATTCTAAAAGTAAAGAAATAATAGGGTCAGATTTAAGTAAATATATTCCTAGAATAAGGTATGAACTTTTACCGACATAAGGACGAAAAATTTGTAATTATAATAAAGAATTGAAATCAATATGTAACGATGATATTAAAAACATTATAGAAACGAAATGCAATTGCAAGTCTTAATTTTAATAAAATAAATGAGCATATATGTACCCATAATCTAGAATTAATTGAAAATAGTGAATTAAGCAAAATGCTATCAAAAGGGTATAAATATAGATTAAATAATAACGATAAAAATAAAATTTACAATTCGTTATATAATGACTTAAATTCTTACTTTGGGGAGCTGATTAATAGTGGAAGCTTGAATACATCTGAGATAAAAATTTGAAAAGATTATATATTTGATAAAATTAAAAATAAAATGAAAATAACAAACAATTATAAAAAGCAAGATAAAATAAATGAAGATATGTATTTGGAACTTACTAAATTAAAAAAATCTATATAATAACAACTATTGATAAGGCTAGTAATAACTTTGTCTTTATTTGCAAACGGACGAATAAGGTAAATTATAATGATTTAAATGTAACCACAACACATAAGCGTAGTGATTTAAGTTTAGAAACAATTCATTAGATAACCTGAAAGAACAAGTCACTTTCTATTATATAACAAGTCATTATTCATTATAGATCACCATAATTATTCATTATAGCACAAGTCACTGTTCTATAATGGATAAAAAGGGTATAATGAAATAATAAAACTATACCTATATCATATTGGAATCCCATATGTATAACGTAGTGCTTTTGCATGTACATTAAAATCTTCTTCTCTTTATATAAATAAAATATTTAAAGTAATGAAGGCAAACTTTAAAAATATTGTAAGGTAATCGAAATAAATACTATTAGTCAACAACTCTATTTTAGTATTTAATTTTACAAAAGAATTTTTAGTGTACAGAAAAGGCATATATTTTCAAAATATAAATACTTACGATTTTAGTACGCTTTAAACAAATTAGGATTTAGCAGATAGAAGAGAAGCGTCAGAAAAATAAATTAACTTTCTTTTGTGAAATATATATATAAATGTTATCACAACTATAACGGCTACCTGACAAAAATTCAACCATCAAGTAGATATAAATATTTTGAAAAAATTGAATTAATAGAAGCCTTAAATAATTTGATAAATCAAAATCATTTAAAAGTAGGGATTATATTCAGACATATATATTCAGACAAGTAGTTCAAATTGGAGGTAATAGTTATTCAATTATAGCTAACTGAATTTCAAGCTTTATAGAATAATTTGTTTATAACTGTTTAAAAAATACATCTAAATTATATAAAGAGATGAAATATGTTTCGATATATTGATGATATAGATGTATTTAACTCTAACAATTTTTAATCAATAAGCGAACAAATTTATCAAGATATCTTCATTCTTAATAAACCAATATTAATGATAAGGAAGGTATATATCTAGATATGAACATTAAATTAATATTAACTAAAACTACTATTAATTTATATCGTAAAGATGACATATTTAAATTTACAAGAAACATATTTTTGCATTATCATTCATGCATACCATATAATATAAAATATAATACATTAAATAATGAAATTTTTAGAATTGCAACAATTTGTAACGATATTGGTTTTTTCAAAATCATTTAAATAATTTAATAGATGCATATTTTAAACTAGGTTACTATAAAAAACAATTAGAAGAAGATAGTTAAATATATAAATCAACAAAATATTATTTTAAAAAATTTAACTATTAAACTGATTTTTTACGGATGAATAATAAACAGTATGCTTTGTATTAGTATAAGTTACACCATATAAAAAAATTTCATCAGATGAAATACATCATTAGCATGTACATGGCCTCGCTGCTATGCTGGTCTAGAAATATGGCCGAAACCTGATAACGTAGCAGTTCCTCCTGATGACTTCTAAGTTTTATTCTGATAAATCATCTGTTATTTATTAGTTAATTTATAAGCATTGCTTTTATTTTAAATATCAATTTTTAATTTTTAATTGATACAAATTATATAACATCTGATAAAAAAATTATTTATTATTTATTTATTAATATTCATCATTTAATTATTAAAGTTTTATTTATCGTGTATTTTAACTTTTGAATAATGTAAAATACGTAGACTCAGTTAGCTGATTTGATTGTTGAGTTATCTTGAATTTTTTCGAAATAATTGTAATCACAAAGTGGAAAATTAGGCATTCATTCACTCATTGACCGACTTCAAATGCGTGGATAATCTGCTCATAATATGAACGGGGCTAGTGAAGTATAGGTTCCACATTTTTACGAATTAATTTGAATGATATTGTATAGTGAGTGACTGCCCTTTATTATTAAAACAATATTTTAAAATAATTTGAAAACATTAATTAATGTTTCTATTTTTAGCTTTAAACATTCCACAGTCATTAGCAGCTTATCTCGATGATGTCAACAGCAACAACAATTCAAGTCAACAAAAATTCTCAGATATTTCGACAGATAAAAGCGCTTATAAAACCACGTTTTTGCGCAATAATAATTTGTCTACGCAATATGTAGCAGGTGGCTCTCCGGTGTCCAATTTTACTTCTGAAATGAAATTACGATCAACATCGGAACCATCGACAATTACAACAGACAGTTCACCACCGAAAATTGAAGAATATTTTACAAATGTATCCGATTCTCATTCCAGAAAGAACAGCGGAGACGAAAACAATCAAAACCCAGTATCCTTGAATAGAACAATAAACAATCAACAGGCATTATTTGAAGATTGGCCCACTGCTGAGCCGCCATTAGTTGTAAACAAGCCAAATTTACAAAATGTTGTATTCAAACAACCGGTAAGCATACGATATTTAAAGCCACCAACACCGCCACCTCCCGGACCTATCGTCATAAGAGAACGTAGACCAATACCGCCACCCCCTCTGCCACCGCAGATAATTCGTCAAAGGTTACCACGCGTAAGAACTCCAGAACCATTGGTAATCAGAGAACGGCCACCCACTCCCCCGAGATTTACAAAACCTCTGCTTATAGAAAAGCATTTACCACCCCCACCGAGGCCGCCACGTCAAGTTATAATTGAACGATTTAGCGAGCCTCGACGACCAAGAAAAGTAATCTTTGAAAAATGGCTGAAATATAAACCTCCAAAAAGGAAAATTATTTTGGAAAAGGCTCCTGAAATATCTCTACGTCCTCCGCCACGTAATATAATAATTGAATATTCTAGCCCACTTGCAGTAAGCTTGCCGGAATATCATATCGAAGGTGTATTTGTTGCCGATCCATTAACATATACGTATTCACCTCACGACGGTGAATTAAAAGTGGTTGATAAAATTTACGATTTACCTCCATTACCGGCACATAGCAACGCATATTCTTCTGGTAGCCCAAGATAATATATGCAATCATGGTTAATTAATCAACAGTGTCTCAAAAAATTGATTTTTAAGTTCAACGCAAGTCTTTATGCAGATAAAATTGTCATTTTTCGCTAGTTAATTGTTAAATTTTACGTTCACTACTACTGTTTTTACGACTAACAAAACCGATTTGAAAATCCTTTATAGATGCCGTATCTATATTTTTCCTTTTATTGTGATAACTTAAAACGTTTATTTTATTTAAATATAATTTTGTTAGAATGAACACAAAACGATTAACAGAAGAGAAATACAACTCATTTATCAAACTTTCATGTATTTATTATTTCAACTAATAATTATCGTCAAATACAGAATGTAAATCAACATTGCTATAGAACATCTCTTCCTTTAGGCGAAAGGTTCACTGTAATAGTGAACTATTTATATAGTTTATATATATTTATATATAGTTCATATAGTTTATGGATTATATAGTTTATTTCATAGAAAATATCACATTTCGATTTAATTATAAAGTATAGCTGATTTTCATTTTGTCATTTAAGTGTGATGATTAATATCCATTACACCTTCATATCCTATTACACGTTTATACTGAACAGTATGTAGTGTAGTAATAAACATTATTAAATTTATGGTTATCCATACGTTTAGAATAATCAACCACAATACTTAATGTATTGTGTGTGCTATTAGCACTCAGTGTTGTTCCTCATTAATATGCTTCTATAACTTAACGTTTTCAATTTTCCTAGCTCTTTGCTCTTTTTTAAAACACTCCTATGATAATGTCATTTTCAAATTTTTTAATTTACCTGATGATACTTATGCTCATTATTAAACTTAAAGGAGTAAGCAGCAATATTATTTCAACACGTTTTGAAAAATTCACCTTTTAGAATAAATCTAAAAAAATGAAATGCTAATTACTTAGCTTGAATGGTTCCTATTATTTATTGCCTTGCACATTATGAAGTATATCTTATACACGTATGATCTTTTCAAATATATATATTTATATACATGAATATTATTTTTATATTATTAAACAAAAAGCTGAGCTTGGATTTTACGGATTTTGTCATTTTAGTATTTCATTTAAACGTTTATTAAATGGTTAATTACGGACTGAAATTTATGGTAATCCACAAGTCTAAAATCACCAACAACATACTTAAGCATTTATGATTAATCAATATGCACATGACATTTGCAACTCTATTGTATATAATAGCACCCGAAATATTTTCTATACATTCCACTTTTAAATGTTTTAGGACTTTATATTTAATGCAATCTATTTTGTGCTTATTATTAATTAATATAAAAGGATATTAATGTAAATAATATCAATGGTAGCATGGGCCTAGCCTATTTAAACTAACCATGTGCTTTCCGGATCATCCTAATTTTATTCGGCAGGAATTTTACTTGGTTTTTGGCAACATCGACAATTATGAAACTGAAGCTTATTAGCTCCCGGAGCACAGTTAAACACAATCAGATATAAATTTATAAAAAAGTATCCTCCAAAGGATCATTTAAGAACGCAAGCAACGACAGCAAGTAAAATTCCTGCCGAATAAAATTAGTATAGTCCGGAAAGCACATGGTTAGTTTAAAGAGGCTAGGCCTATGCTACCACGTTAGCTAATTCTCGGAAATGCTTTTTTATATAACACAAGGCAGCCGAAACGACTAATGGTAGTTCACCCTACTGATGAGTGCTGCCGGCTACCATCAGCTCGTCTAGGAGTGATAAGGAAGTCTGCTCTACTTGTAATCGAACTCTGGTTTTTGGCAACATCGACAATTATGAAACTGAAGCTTATTAGCCCCCGGAGCAGTTTAACACAATCTGATTTAAAATTATATATAACATATTTATTAACAAAATTAACGAAAAAATCTACAGGAACTCGGTCGGAGTTTGGTTAATCGAACAAGAGAGACACGCGCTTTTTCCTTTATAATGCAGAGGATCAGCACCGTAATCCAGTGGGGCAACGCGGCCTGCTTGCGGGAGTTCATTTACGATCCTGATATATACAATTCACAAAAATTGATCAATACAGAAACAAATGCTTTTACTGAGAGTAGTATTTTATTTTTAATTTTAGCACACGAGTGTGAATAATTAATAAATTTTGGTAATATAAAAATAACATGTTTCAATAACAACGTGCTACTAGAAAGAAAATGTAAAAGGACTTAAACTAAATACGAGAGAATGGGTTTTAAAGGAGTAAAATTGTTTAAACTCAAATTGATTAGACTTCAAAAGGTATGCAATAATAACTGTATAAATAAATTTTATAATTTCTATTATCTTTATAAAAATAAATTTATAATCAAATTCTTCCGGATCTGGAGATTGATTTTCTTATTTGTATTTTCTAAAATCCGATTATTATTGTCAAAATATATGTTGCATAAAAATTAGCAACAATTAATTAATATTATTAATTACGATGAAATATATTGATATGAATGATATTGCTATGAAATATTGATATAATATGAAAGATATTATTATGAATGATATTAATCAACAATGCAAATGCAATAATATTATTTAGTACAATGAAGAAACAATTAATTTATTTAAATACTAAATCAACAAAATATTAAAATTACAAAACAAAATAAAAAATTAGATCATTTAGCTACAAAACGAAACAGTTTTACATCACTTAAAAAAGAAACTTTCGTCCCCCAACTATTGTTTACAGGAAATTATAATTCTGAATTATTTCAAAATTGCCACAGTTATTACACGCCTATTTTTAGATTTTCTTAAAGTAAAATTATAATTAAACAGCCGGTATCGCTCAACAAACAATTTGTGTATGCTAAAGCTACAATCGTTGCTGCATTTCACTGGATTGCTTACTGATACTATTAAATAATATTCGAAGCTGATGCAGTTCTGATTGATGTACAAGTCGAGCTTCCTTCTCTTTTTCTAGGTCTTCAACAAGCTTAGTTAATAACTGGCTAAAATGTTGGTTTGAAGTGTTTACTATGTTTATCATGTTATTTACGTTCGATTCAAGCATGGACAGATACATAATCGGTACTCGTACACAGTAATCGAGATTGGTGGAAGTAGCCAGATCAATTTGGTTTCTATCGGTGCATAGTGCATCATTGTATTTGGATCTGTGTGTGCTGTATATATCGCTGAAGCCATTAATAGTATCCGCATGATGAGTTTTATCACTACTGAGGGTGTAATGGTTATTATAAGTATCACCATTTTCTACACGCTGAGTATTGTCGACAACCTTCATAGTACTACCCAAACTGTATCTATAACTGTCTGTGATAATCGGTTTCGCATCGCCATTAGTAAAAACACTACAAATGCAACTGTTACCATTGACATCTTTATTACGTAACCCATGGATATCGCTACGGACGATAGATGGTGATACTAACGACGGTTGTGGTACTGGTGACGTTGGTATCAGGCTCCTCTTCGAGCATGACAATTGCTCGACAAATCCATTTATATTACTGCTACTGCTTTTGATGGTGTTACTATTGTTGTCGTTACGAGTAAAGGTGGATTTGTTAAGTGTGTTGTAAGTAGAACATTTACCATCCGGACTACAGCAACCAATGCGGTCATCACCAACATCGGTAAAGGACAGTACATTGCAGTTGTCCTTTAAATCACCACCACCATTAAGTGAACGGTGGAAATCAGACATTGAACAATGATCATTGTGTGATGAATGTAAACTGTATGTTTGACAATTATGGCCGTTTTCGCTACAACATTGCTGTTCCTGATGATTTGAGCATTGTTTTTTATTATAAGCATAGATATCAGCAACAGTATGAAAACAACTCACGTTTTTGTTTTCACGACGTTGTGATGCTGCAGCATTGTTTGGTTGAGATGGTAGTAACGTAGTAGCAGCTGTTGATAGTGAACAGGATAGATATCGCCTTCGTGTATAGCGATCGTTTCTATCGTGTTGGCTTTCGTTGTCTTCTGACAAAGTTTTAACGTATGACCTCGACGATACACAATCCGCACGACAATGATGCAAAGGCTTACTGACTACAGCGTTGCTACTAGCAGTAGCATAAGACAACGCGTCATTTAATCGGTGATCGTAATCGTCATAGTTCAACTTGTCATATTCTGCACAATGTCGGTCTGACGATGCATAAGCAGTTATGTTCTGATGACATGATGAACGCATTAGATTACCGTTGTTGTCATTGTAGTGGCTACAGTTACAATCATTATAATCTTGACGACGCAAATTCGGTGTAGTAGCTATCGAGCGAGATCGCTCGCTCCGAGAGTACGGGGAAACCACGGCGGATATTGATGATTCAGAAATACTGTCACTTTTATAATCATTGATATTACAGAAGTGATGGCCATCACAGCGTGGATTCTGTTTAACATAATTCTTCCCGTTGCACTGCTGGTAAGCAAGCTTGCATTGGTAGCTATGATGATCTTTATTGCAACAAAAACTTGGCTTTATTGGTGACGGGTAGGCCAAAAACGCGTTACAAATTTCAGTGTCTTCTCCTCCGGCTAATGGTGATGATGGTCTTATTGCTTCGTTTCCTCGACAAGAGTACTGTTTCTTCAATGATGACAATAACATTGGACCAGTTAGATTGCATTTTTGATGTGTTTTAACAGATGAATGCAAAGCGAGCCGCGGTAATGATTGTCCTAGCTGTAAATTAAGAGATATCAGTAAATGCAAATGCAAAAATATGTGCTAATTAATCAGTGTTTTGATAAACGTGCTGAATCAAAAAGTTATTAACTGAAATAAAGATAATAACTGTTTTTGAGTCAAAAATGTAGAAAAAATGGAATCAAATAGCCACTTGATAACAAATACGCCGATTTGACAGGTAAATTAATTAATGTAAATTAAATTAAAATTTAGTTATATTTGGATAAAAGATTGGTCAAAGCCATTCTATAAAACTTTACATTAACACTGTAAACTACTACTGCTGCTGCTTTGGATATAAAAACATTGTGATTTTCAATAACAAATTTTCAATCAACACACTAGTATTTCAAGATTAAAATAGCTAATTGTTGGTATTCTCTATCGACTGTGGTTGATAATCCTCCTAATAAAAACATGATACTAATCTTTTAAATTATCACTTGTTTTTCTTTAAGTAAACTCATTTTGTCATTACCACTATCTCTAATTAGATTCAACGATGTAAAATTACTTGACATTTAAAACAAAAATTATTCAAATAAAGAATCACTTAAATGAGGCTACTACACATATTATTGTGTAATATGGAAGAAATGTCTTGATCTTAAAAATAATCCGTTATAATTCAATATTTTTATGAACCGATTAATAGGTAATATACAATGTATTAGAATGAAGATCGAAGGTCATCAGTAGGAACTTCTATATTATCAGATTTCGGCCCTATTCATCAACGCAACATAGCATACTCATGACGATGATGAATTGCCTTGTATGCAATTTCGAATTCTAACAAACATGATATGGTAGTAGCTGATAACAGGCAATTTTCATTCCAATACGTTGTATATTATTTTTTTAATCAGATTATTAAAATAACGAGTTCTAAAAAATTTCTTCAAATATTACAACAATATAGCCATTTTTAAATTTATGTAGAGAACAAAAAATGTAGCTTTATTTAAGTGATCTGATTCAGAGGATTATAATATATGCTGAGGAAACAGCAAATGTGGTTTAGTAAAAAATATCGTAAATATTTTTAAAATTATGATACTTTTAATTATAATTGTAATTTATCAAAAATAATAAATAATAATAAATAAAAAATAACATTATCAAAAATGTTTTTTTTTTAATTTTTTAATAAAATAAAGCTGAAGCTGAATTAATTGATTTGATATTCAGATGTACAAGTCAATTCAATCTTACCTTTGAGAACACCACATACGACTCAACAGGCGGACTATCAATGGACAGTCCCCATTGAAATTTGTACTCGCTGAAATGTGCATGTGCGAGTGGGAGCTACAACATATATCTACTCTTGCAAACATAGTTGTCTTCGTCAGGTATGTAGATGATGACTTTTTTATAGTAAGGGATATAGACATTTCAAATAATACTCTTTTTATAAAAATGTGTTCAATTTAGACAGACATATACAATAGAGCCTAGAATCCGAAAGCACAAATTCCATTGTTTTCTTAGACATGAACGTCACGTGAAAAAATCAAGGTTTGTATACGAATGTGTATAGAAAACCAGGTATCATTAACAACATTCCTTATTTGAACGTTTAAATTGGAAAATATCAGTCGCACGTACCAGCATTAGTTACTGGCAACTGAGTTATCTCTAATTCTTGGAATCTTAGAAAATAAAGTATATCAAAAAATAATTATTTAGAAATCTCGGATGCTAGCTTACAGGAAAAAACCGCAACATGTCCAACTTAACATATATGTTTGCGTACCCTTCACAGAAATCACAAGAGATCAAATCATAACTAACTGTTTAAATCGACTAAGCATAAACTTTCAACCAAGTTATGACCTTTTAACAAAACAAATTACCGAAATTATCAAGAATATTAAAAAGTTAACCATTAAGCAACTCATGTTGAGTGTATATACGAGATCCTTGCAATGATTGTTGCAAACACAAATGCATCAGTCGAACAAGCAATCCACATTAAACAGCATCAACATGCAATAAGACGTGACGACACATCCTCAGTCATTTTAAATCATATGCTAAATGCTGACTACAAAAGAAACTTTGATGATGCCAAGATTTTAGAGTAAGCAGAAAATAAGAATGCCCGTATTATCAAGTAGGCACTCTGCATTCAAATTGAGATAACTTTTGAAGGAAACAAGCAAGATCACGACATAGTGCTCGCCCAACACCACTTTATGCCATCCTTACTGGCTATTTGTAATTTTTTCCTTTATTGTCAGTACATTTCATTTTACCATTTTATTATTAGCTCTAATGTTAAATTGCTAAATCTTAATTGTTTATATTCGTATACTACATTATACTTCAAGTTTCTTCCAGCTTTTTGTGTGCATATTTTTGGTTTTGTTAATTTCACTGTTTTTTTTCACTCATGATTTTCATACATTGTGCGAAAATTCGGATCTGTAGGAAAAGTTCCTACAAAATAATTGATTTTATTAAGAAACGGGAAAAGTTCCCTCGTTGAGGGAACTTTTCCCGTTTCTTAATAAAATCATAAAAAAACTAATTAGATAATACATGATAAAATAAATGTTTGAATTTCTTATCTTCATTAGCTCCCAAATTTTTAAAAACCGTTGCTCGTTATTATTAAATTTTCATACAAATTCTTCTAAAAACTCCGTTCATTTATGAGTAGCAACACCTTTTCGTCTTTTTATCTCTAAATTAAGTTCATTATTAAAAGATTCTACTGCCTGTGTATTTACGCCAGTTTCTTGATTGATAAATTCATATTTATGACATACTGTGTCGTGAACATATCCAATACTATTTAATCTTCCGTACGATTTATGTTCGTCGGTCTAAATAATACTTCCCTTTTCAGCATGTTGACAAATGATTGGTATTATTGTATTTGCGGATTTATTTTCAATTATACACGCAAATGCTCTTGTGATACATGTGTCATATTCAACAATGCATAATGCATCGGTCTTATTTCTAGCAGATCGACCTCGATGGCCCTTAATCTTGTGATTTAACGCGGTTTCGTCTGCTTGTACTATTTTACCAGGCCCACCGAATTTTATTTCATTCTTGCCATATTTTTTAATTAAAAGTAGTAGCTTTTGTATTATTTTTTATAAGTTTTATGGTCTATTTCCATTTCTTTAATTATAACAGATTGTGGGATATTACTTGACCATTTTATAATAACTTGAAGCACATCAAGAAAAGGCAAATATAAGTTTTCGAAAAAGCTATCTTTTCGTATAGAAATCATCTTTCTATATACTGTACAATCTGTATTGATACACTGCCATGCAGACTTTTCTTTAACTTTCTTATATTTCTTCTTTACCAGGCCACGACTACACTTTTCACATATTCTACCACTTAAAAGAAGATTGTTATAAGACAAGAACTTAATTATTGTATCATCGTTCATTCTTATCAATTCACGTTCAAATAAATTCATACTCATGAGGGGTTGCAAAACTTTTTTTTATAATTTTTGGAGAGGGGAAAAGTTCCCACAATCTGATATCAGTGGGAAAAGTTCTCTCAATGAAGGAACTTTTCCCACTGATCCGAAAATTCTAATAAAGTTTCTACCATTGTTCTTTATTTTCAATAAAATTATGCTTGCAGAGTTATCGATTGCGCATCCGGATCTTTTAAGGTGCTTCGTGTGTATGATACAACATATCGAAACTATTTTCAAAAAGACTAATTTCTTCCAAATCATAATTCTGAATTATTTCAAAATTTCCACGAATAGTGCAATTTTGAAATAATTAATTTTAAATAATTTAAAATTGATACTCTGTAATAACCATATAATAGTGCAAAACTCAAATGATATTTTATCCATGTGGTATTTCAATAAGGAAGCATAATAGTTAAAATATTGGTTATTTACCTGCTTATTTAAAGTCGTATTTTCTATTTGATGTCTTTGGCATTGACCATCGACGTTTAGTATTTCTACATAATTATCGGGAAACAGACCAGTACCAATGTTAATTCCATAACCAGTCCACCATCCGGGTTCTTCTTTGTTAACAGTTAAGATACGGATTAACTCTCCTTTACGTAAGCGCAATTCATCTTCATTTTTTGGAATATAGTCATAAAGTGCGACTACACTGGATCCTTCAAACATAATAATTATTTATTAACGGAGATAAAAAATAAATGATAGCGATTTTACTAAGTAAATGAATACGAACCAATGATTGATTCAAGCGGGATTTGTTTAATGCATTTGCAAGGTACATATGTTTCTCTTCCCCGGTAAAATGCCTTCAGCCATCCGCAAGCCTACAGCAAAAACACAGTGTTAAACAACCTGCAAAATTACTTTTTTTTAATCAGTCGATTGTTAAAAGTACTTAAATCAACAAAATCTTACAAGTTTACGTAGCAATCAAATATATTTACAAATTAGTAATCTCTTGAAACAAACAGTCGTGTTTCAAAAATATTATAGCTAACGCTGACATATCATCTTGATACGAACAATAATGATAAAATTAAAGTAATGCCGACAATTGTAATATAGTCAATTTTAATCTAATTGAATCAATATTGACTACGTCAGATAAGTAAGACACATGAGTGTCGTATACTGATTCAAAAATATAAAGAATCACTGGATGTTACTATTGTACTTTGATGTTCACTTAAATTCAATAGCTTTCTAGATACCTATAAATTATAAATGTTACATCTTAGAAACATTTGTTTGCGATGCTTTTCATAATCGGCTAACACGCTATATACCTGATTGGACAAAAAATAATAATACGAGTAAACAGTAACATACCACAAGGTGCGTGTCGTGCAAAAGAATGTTTATAATTTTGAACTCCATAATCAAAACAGTGTCACACTATTATTCGACAAGCATTTAAAAAAGTGGCGAAGTGTTGTGCAATAGTGACGAAATGCTTCGCAAACGTGAAGAAGCATTATTAAAAAATTGAGAAAATTATTTTAGCTATCAAAATCATTAAATTTATAATTAATAATGACAAAACGGATCTCACTCGAAATATCAATTTTAACAGGTAATTTAGTTTCCGAGAGGAACCTATAATTATGATAATTACTGATAAAATGAAAAATACTAACTTTACTGCTGAACGTTTTATATTGTAAAAAATTTAAAGATCCAGAAATGTTTATGCCATTGCACATATTCACAATAACACATATAATTACCTGCATTTTGACAAGAACCATCGCTCCAATTTCAACAGTTAATTTTGGATACAGGCTATCATGTCCTTCTGCTTTGTTTCCTTTCGAATCTGAATCACTATCGCGAATAACACTACCGATAACATTGACCTGTTCCCCTTTTAAACATTTAAGAACTCGATATGGTCATCGTAATAAAGAAGTAATCGCAACATGGAAACAAGGAAAATGTTAATCAAAAGAATCAGCAGAATTGACGTGTTAATTACAATTATTCAATTTACTTCAAGTCTCGCGGATAGTTATTTAGCAAAGTTCATATGGTCGATTAAAAAATGAACTGAATTTGTAAGAAATCAGATTATCTCTAAATTATTGGTTTATATTGCTGGAAAAATGTTTTCTTATATTTTAATGTTAACCGTTACATAATTTAAAAACCATTTGGTAATTCGACAATATGGACTTTGTTGGAGAGCCATCCGCTGCTAATGACTACAGCTTTACAATTTTGTATCAATTGTCGTAAGCCGAAACTTAAGACAGACAATCAACGAATCCAATGCAGCACATATATGCATTCAACAGTGTTCTGAATACCTTTTCAGTTTGTTTTTATATTGAAATCATTACCTAGTCATTAGGAAATTTTACAGCAACAAATTTGCTTACATCGATGATCTGGAGGAGGTGCCATTTGAAAATTCATAACGTCTACAATATCATAAGATCCATTATTGCGAAGGATTCTGTATTTACCCATACACTGTCAAATAAAACAAAAACAACGATAAAAATATATAAACAAATACGAAATATAAACTGATAACATTAAGAGCTAAAAGATTAAAATTTAAAATTGAAATTGATAGTCGGAATTAAAACATTACAGTAATACTACAGTTGAAATAGAGATGTGATTACTGAATGATGTGGCACTGATGATTAATAGGGGTAAAGTATTCTACAGTAAAGAAACAAAGTTTACAAACATTTTCTTTAATCCATCTCAAAGCTACTAGATAAATGACATAAATGTAATAAAATAATTTTCACTTCATATCTTCCAGCATCATCAAAAATTAAAATCGTTCACATGCAAAGCTTGCTTACACTACTAGTGAAAAGATAAATTATCGATTAATTATTAATGAAATATAAAATCATCCTAAAATACGGTATAAACTGTTATGGTCATCAGGACAAACAATTTGTAATTATAATATAGAATTGAAATCAATATGTAAAGATGATGTTAGAAACATGATGGAAACAGAATGCAATTGTAAAAGTCTTAGTTTTAATAAAATAAAAATAAAACATATATGTACACGTGATCTAAAATTAATTAGAAATGACGAATTAAGAAACAACATTATATCAATAGGATATAAATATATATGAAATTTTATTTTTTTGCAATAATTTCTTAATATAATAATATGCATTTTTAGGGTTAAATTCAAAAGGATCCACATTGGAGATTAGATAACAATCATCTAGTCAATAAATCAAATTTTCTTAGAGTATACCATCGTTCTGTCCGTTAGCGGCGAAACATGCCGAAAAAGCTCATGCTAACACAAAGGCAAGTTTCCCTTTTTATTGAGCATTGCATCAGCGTACTCGTCTGTATAAGGCTTCGCCGATTTTGAAGCAATACACTTCATCACCAGATCTGCACAATGTCTAATTATTCCGGATGTTGAGAAGACTAAAGGTACGAAACGTCCCTTTTCCACATTTTGTACACGTTTGTAATATTTCGCGAATTTTTGCGACTCGTTGTATTTAAAAGCTGCATCTGGAGTTTTAGCAGCATTAGATCGAATAATAAAAAAGAAAGGATTCTTTAAAGTTAGTGCCTCTGGAATAGGTTGCAACCTAGGTTCAACTTCAACACTACCACATTAGTCAGACAAAGAAGCAGCAATAACTTTTTAACAGCTTCATGTGGTTTCAATTGTAAACCTCCTCTCATACAGCTAAGTAGATGACCAACATCGATTTGTGAATCACAAACACAAGATGTAGTGCCAAAATTACCTGGACTTAACCCGATCCAACAAAGGGCATCTCAAATTTTAATTCTATGCAGAAAGTAGACGAGCACTAAGCCTATATGAAGTAACATTTACTGTAGCGCGCGAAATTGCGTTTTTTGATATTTTCAGGTATATTTTGGGCATAACCTTAGAATCTCGTCTTGAGTGCGGTCATGTGTTTCTCGTTAATATATTGGAATACTTGCCTTTGCGGACCTTTAAGTTCGACAAGTGAAACTTTAATGTCATAAGTTTCGCAGATAAGGTGACAACAAAAAAGTTTGATTACTAATAAACATACAATAATTACTATACATTCAACCTTAAAAAAGTTTGAGATCTAGAGTAAATACACTAATTACATTGTTAAACAGTTTTATTCTGACAATTCGTATAACAATTAATAAACGAATTCGAATTCATAAACGAATTAATAAACGAATAAACGAATTCGCTGACTACGACTCCCGTTGACTTGATACTCTCTTCTAACAACAAAGTCGTACGCCCAGGGTACATCCCGGAGTGCGCAGTGTAGCTTACAGCTTGCAATCGGCTTCATTAATACGCTCATTGATACTCTATTCTAACAACATTGATACGCTCATTGATACTCATTTCTAACAACGAAGTCGTAAGCTTGCAATCGGCTTCATTAATACGCTCATTGATACTCTATTCTAACAACATTGATACGCTCATTGATACTCATTTCTAACAACGAAGTCGTAAGCCAGGGTACATCCCGGGGTGCGCAGTGCAGCTTCCAGCTTACAATCGGCTTCAAATACACAATGCCCAAAGGAAAGCCCAGGAATTTGCCTAGGCGCTGCGGTTGTTCTGTTTCGGCAGCTAAATGCAAAGGATGCGTATGTGCAAGAGAGAAGAAACAGTGTATTGACTGCTTAGCCCCAAATTGCACGAACAGAATCCATCCTTATGCCAACGAGAACATGGGTGAATCTCTCAGCACTTTTTCACTTGCGACCCAACATCCAAGGACACTGCCATCCCAAATGAGCAATCGAATAGATGCTTTCCCTGCCCCGACCACACAAACTTCATCACAAATTGTGATAGAACAGGGTATTTCTTTGGACGAAATCTATAATGAAGTAATCCAGTGGAAGCCTCACCACCTTGAGTTGCCAAGATGTCGCGCGAGCCATGTCTTTGTTGAAATGCTTGCTAGTTTGTACAGTTCCGCAGCTAACGACCTTGGATCAATGCATATATGCCTCAAAATGGCAACGGTCCTCTGCCAATTGGTACTTCAACGAATCCCATCCGCCGGTATTGCAGTTAGACGTAAAACTCTAGAAAGGAGAATAACCCTATGGCGAAATAAAAATCTAACATCTCTCCTAGCTGAAGCTCGAGTACTTCAAAAAAATCTATCGAACACTCGATACAGTCGACTCTCTAAAACCAAAATATGGTCCAGAAGATTCATACAGCTATTCTCAGCAGGAAAAACGAATGCTGCGATGAAGATTTTACACTGCCCTATGGGATCATCGAAAATATTATCCTTAGACGAAGACGTAGAAAATATATCGGTAAGGAAGAGGTTTGAACAACTCCATCCAACGGCAGTGGAAATATCCGCCAGCGTTAAGCTAAACAGTCTTATGCCCGGCATAATTGATCATCATCCAGTACAATTCGAAGATATAAATACGGCCGAAATAATCCGAGTCGCTAATAGATCACAAGGATCAGCTGGTCCATCAGGGGTTGATGCCCCGAGCTTTCGTTCAATGCTCAAATCTTTTGGTCGGGAATCCCAAATGTTAGCTTCCAATTTAGCGGACCTTACTATATGTCTGGCATCCACTCCTATTCCATCAAAATTTCTCGAGCATTTACGGCGAAGTAATACTTTCTAAAGAGGATTTTACCCAAGGTGACCCCTTGGCAATGTTGGCTTTCGCAGCAGTCACTCTACCGCTTATAAAACGCATCAAACACATCTGTCCAGGAATGATACAGAGATGGTATGCTGATGACGGAATTTGTGTTGGAACACCTGATGATTTGCTAGCGGTCTGGAAGGAAATATGTCAAATCGGGCCTCAATATGGGTTTTTCTTAAACAAAAAATGCCAACTTCTTACTCAAAGCAGTAACCTATCTGAGGCAAGGTCTATATTCCAAAACGTCGGAATAAAAATTATGACCTCAGGAATGCGTGTACTTGGGTCTGCTATTGGAGATATAGCCTACACTGACAAATTTGTCAAGTCGAAGTTCAAAGAATGGAAGATGCTCGTAAGCAGACTAATCGAGATTTCAAAGGAGAAACCCCAAATTGCTTATGCCGCTTTTACACAATCGTTGCAATACAAATGGACCTTTATCAGACGTTCATGTCTTACCTCTTATGACGCTTACGATGAACTGACACTTTATATTAAACAGAATTTTATACCTGCCATTATTGGGATCGAACTAAATGAAGTTAGGCAGTCAGTTTGTTTCTTACCTGTGAATGAAGGTGGACTTGGTATAAATGATCCTTCCTCTAATCCCGAATTGGATTGGGACCGTTCTAGGAGACTAAGCGAACCATTACTAGATGGCTTTATAGGGAATGAACTCCGATCACGTCAAAATGATATAATAACACGTATTAAGAATGAGAAGACACAAGTCAATGCCCAAATAAGACAGCAAATACTGAACAACAGTGATTCCATCGGAGTACGTCTGTGTCTTGCGAAAGTTAAGGGGCATCCGCGTGGCTACCTTGCAAACCTCTACGCAAGGATAATCTGAACCTAAGCCCGGTTGAATTTCGCGATGCCTTGGCAGCACGCTACGGCTGGAATCCTCCTTTTGCCCCACACAAATGTCAATGCGGAGATGATTTCAGCATAATTCACACTCTTTCGTGCCAGACGGGAAGTTTGCCAACTATCAGGCATAACATTCTGTGGGACCTTGTTGCAAAAGAATTGTCAAATGTGTGCTCTGCGGTATCCATCGAGCCAGTATTTCAGCCACTCGATGAAAATGTGGTTTTCGAGAGAGCATCAACAACACTATATCGATATGCCGTTGAATGTCGTGGATTGTTTGGAAGTTGGACGGAGCGGTCCATGTTGGACTTTTGCTCTTTTAATCATCTGGCCCCGTCAAATGCTTCTGACAACAACTCCACACCATTCCAATATCACGAGACACGAAAGCGGGCTAAGTACGAGGAGAAGGTAAGCCGGTATGAAAGAGCTTCATTCCTCCCGTTTGTCATTGCCGGAAACGGGGCAATAGGACAGGCGGCGAACATTACAATCCAAAGAATTGCGTCGCTAATGGCAGGCAAGGGATTACACATGTACAGCGATATAATATAAACATTACGCTCGCAAATAAGCGTAGTTATGGCCAAGTCTACATCGATGTGCATCAAGGCGGCACGCTCAACAAGAGGTCGTCCTGCTCGCGCTGGTATTGGACAAACTGTGTACCCGGAGTATAACGAAATGTGACAGATCCGCATCAATCGTCCAATGTGACGAAAACTTACATCACCTAAAAATTAATTTAAATTTAATATTTCGGACCCATTTGCGGGTAACCTTATATTGTGTGTATAATAAATCTTCTTTTATAAACAAATAATGGATAAGAAGGGTATAAAAATTGAATCAGATAATAAAACTATACCTATATTATATTGGAATCCAAAATTACAAAAATCCAATAAAACCTAGGTTCATATGTAGTGCGTTTAAATGTACATTAAAACCACTTTCTGTCTATATGAATAAAATACTTAAAGTAATTAAAGCACACTTTTAAAAATATTGCAAGGTAATCGAAATTAATACTGGTATAAAACACTATTTCAGTATTAATTCTACAAAAGAATTTTTAGAACAGACAAAAGGAATAAATTTTCAGAATATAAATACATACGATTTTAGTACGCTTTATACAAATCTAGATTTAGTAGATATTAAAGAAGCGTTAGTAAAATTAATTAATCTTATATTCGGAAAAAGATATACATATATATGTTATAATAATTATAACGCCTATCTAACAAAAATTAAACCATCAAGTAAATATAAATATATGGAATTGAATTAATAGAATACTTAAATGTTTTGATATTTCAAAATTATTTAAAAGTATGGATATCTCTATTTAGACAAATAAAAGTTATTCAAATGAGAAATGATAGCAGCCCAATTAGATTTGGCTTATTTCTAAGCTTTAAAAAAAATATGAATTTGTTCATGAGTGTGTAAAATATAAATCTAAATTTTATAAAGATATGAAATATTTGTTTCGATAGATATGTATTTAACTCTAATAATGTTTATTTAATAAGCGAACAAATTTATCTAGATGGCCATATTCTTAATAAAACTAATATTGATGATAAAGAAGGTATATATCTAGATATGAGCATTAAATTAACATAAATTTAAACTACTTTTACTTTATATCGTAAAGATGACATATTTAAATTTACAAGAAACATATTTTTGCATGAGCATTCATGCATACCATATAATATAAAATATAATACATTACATAATAAAAAATTGTAAATAATAAAACTAATATTGTTGCCTTCGTTTGACTGGCACCAAAGAAGTTAATAATAAAACTAATATTGACGAAAGCTAATACTAGTTTCCATCAATATATTTAACTCTAAATATTTTTATTCAATAAGCGAACAAATGTATCCAAGTATCTTTATTCTTAATAAAGCTAATATTGATGATAAAAAAGCTATTTATCTAGATATGAACATTGAATTAACATCAATAAAAACTACTATTATTTGATATCGTAAAGATGGAAGTGATGCTTTTTCGCATTATGGTTAATCGTTAATTAATTAGATAAGTCGAAAAGCCATTTCAATTAAACGACCGGAAATCTTACCTTGGCAACTACTTGTAGCTTAGCAGAGTCATCATTTATTGAATCCATATCATCTGCAGAATTTTTACTGGTTTTATTTGGTATGTTATCAGCATTCTGATGAGTCGATTTCAATGTTGCCTGTTGTGATTTGTAATTCGCATTGTTCGTACCAACAGTATCTACTAATTGTACAGACAATTTTCTGCTGCGAGCTGTTGTTGCTGACGGTTTTACTGTCACATAGAAATCGACAGATATCCCTACAAAATAAAGCAAAATAAATTTTATAAAAGAATTAGCTGATGCAAATGCGATTCAATAAAGGGAAACAATTAACTTGTATTAAAAAATAGATTCAAATAAAAACAAAAGGCACTTCATTTTGTAATGAAACACAAAATGAGGAAGATAAAATCTCTTTTATAAAACAGCACAGAAGAATTTCGTCTTACAAAAATCGTATATTAATTTAAGGAAAATTGTGCAAGGCGATTATATCTCAACAAATAATATTGTTAAGATTTGGTAAGATTTCTACACCATAATTTGTCGAAACTGATCGTTTTTTCTGTTGCTATATTGTCGATTGTTTTATCACCTATCTTGTTTATAAACGTAAGTTAATTAGAATTTTAGACTTTGTTACTCTCGAGTCTGTTTAAAAACAAAAAGCGGTATATCCATTTGAACATATTAACATAAAAATATAATGTATTATCAAATATGATCATTGTCCAAAACATTTCATGAAAAACAGCTGGACAATCAAAATTTTATTTCCAGCAAATCAAAAATATGTATTCAAATTTTCGAACACAACACATACATCGAACTTCTACAATAATTCAAAACACACTAAATAATTGGTGTAAATAGTTTAAAACACATATGATTAAAATATTAGACACACATGATTGAAATATTAGCAAAGCTCTGCATTCACTCCTCTTAACTAGAGAGATTTGCTATTTTCGCATTAGATGCTAAACCATCATTCACCAATGTTCCAACTCTAAAGGTTAGTGGTATCACTCTCTCATTGTTATAGAATCCTTGGACTTTGAATGTACATGTTGCTACCCCTGTAGATTTTTTGAGCTTGCCGGTCAAAGTAATTTTACTTTCGAGGCAGGTTTATATAATCAAATACATGGTGTAGCAATGGAATCACCTCTAGGTCCTGTGTTAGCATACGTTTATATGAAATATTTTGAGAAGAAAGCATTAGCGCCTTATCACATTAAATCACTGTGTTGATTTCAATACGATGTCATCGTTATCTGGGCGAGTAATCGATTGACTGTCATTAATTTTGTTGATTTTATGAATACTCTACATAGTAGAATAGCCTTATCAGCTGCATGGCAAGAATTTAACTTTCTACTTTTCATTGATTGTGAGGTTTTCATAGCGACCTCAAGATAACAAGAGTATTTAGCAAAACAACATAAACTAGCACACACATACTAAGGGATAGTGTATATTCTAATAAAGTTAAAATTGAGATTTTTCGTAAATTTTGAGTAGGAGCTTTCAAACTATCTAGCAAAGACACGTTTTTAATTTCGAAGCTTCGATGTCTATTGACGATATTTCGCTTATTCGGCTATCCTGATTAAACATTATGTTCTATAATAAACGTTGAAATAAAATCGTATAATAACAGTGCTATAAAAGATAATTCAGTGGTAAATTCTTTAAACAATAAGACAGTGGTAGTTCTGAAAGGTTTGCTACTACATTGCTATTATTATCGGATCTTTTCCGTTATACTGACTTTGTCGTAGCAAAATAAGAATGTGCTAAAATAGGGGAATTGTAAGTACTCTTTCAACTGACAAAATTTTTTTGGGAGAAACAAGCACAAATTTAAATATTTAAATTTTAAAAAAATTAAATATTTAATTTTTAAAAATTTAAGCTAATTGAAGTCGGAATGACTTTTAAATATATTTGTATTATTCGCATGAATTTCCGGTGTAATTGCTATCGTTGTAAAGTTTTCCAATAAATGCACGAAAAGTTATTCAACTGTCTTCATTTTTTCGAAAAAAAATGATTTGAATTTGAAAAATCTCAAAAATTTCAAATATAAACATACAATTTTTATTGCAGTACTGCAATATGCATATTTATAATGATCTATAATCCAAAGCTTTGGTAATTTGAGATTTTCCACATAAAGTTATTGAACATTTAATTTCAAAAACAGTAATTTTTAAAATTCTTAGAAGATTTGATCGATCAATCGATCAATCTAACATTTTAAAGGCGTTGCAAAATAGCATCAAAACTGTTGTCGTTTCGGTGCCTTCTACGCCAAATAAATTCCACAATATATGAGTCGATCATGGATCGATGTGTACCCCATCGTCGTAGTTTGGTCTGGTTCCATGTCGACTCGATCTGTTGCGTGTAAATACCGTCTGAAGTCACAAATTCAACAGAATGATTGACAGTCCTGCGCTGAAAGCTGTATCCTTCAAAGCTTTGCAAGCCACAATAACCTTTCCAAAGAACTGAATGGATTATTGATCCTGGCAGAATGCATTGCTTAATACAAGCATTGAGTGTTTCGGCGTTTCGTTGATCCACTGCAAAAAGAAAAACCTCGGAGGGCTCTTTGCAGACGTTGCCAATCACCCATTGTTGCGGTAAAACGCGTCCCTATTGTATTTGCGGCGTGCAAATACAGTTTCGTCGATTTCAACGACCATATCCTTACCCCCTATTTTGGTAGGATTGCACAAAATCTCAGCCGCACAGGCCTCACGCATGTAATTATTATAATCGACAGCTGTATTATGATCGATATCCAATTCCTCTTCACAGAATTGAACTGTTGTCAATTGTTTCGACCAACAATATATAAATACGATTGTTTTGGATAGGTATAATCGTGCTCCTTCAAACCAAGTCCCTTCTCGAACTGATGGCGAAACATTGCACTGCGATTTTTGGCATCGCCAGTATATATTGTCTCCTCGATTACTTAGTTTCATCGAATGCTTGTAACGACATATTGTTTCTAAAATATCTTTAGAATATATGTTATTAATATAGCGTTTGACATACCTCTTGGAATAAGTTCACGAGTCTGCAAGAATTTTACCGCATCTATTTCCGTAGTAATATTACTGCGTAACCAGTTTAGGTTTATATTACTAGACATCTGCTAATATTTACGAATTTACAAAATAATATGTTCATAAAGATTATAACAAAGAGGTATTAAAACTTTTGAACATCTACAAAGTTTGATAGAAAAATCGATTACACGTACCTACTATATCACTTGGGAGGAATGGGGTATATCAAAGGGAGATTAAAGATTGTATTATATATGTGATAAACAATGTTGGGAAGATGAATTTGATTATATGAAATTTAAACGACAATGCCCGATAAATCCCCATCCTCCCCGTAGTAATCGATTGATCGATAAAATCTTCTAAGAATTTTAAAAATTACTGTTTTTGAAATTAAATGTTCAATAACTTTATGTGGAAAATCTCAAATTACCAAAGCTTTGGATTATAGATCATTATAAATATGCATATTGCAGTACTGCAATAAAAATTGTATGTTTATATTTGAAATTTTTGAGATTTTTCAAATTCAAATCATTTTTTTCGAAAAAATGAAGACAGTTGAATAACTTTTCGTGCATTTATTGGAAAACTTTACAACGATAGCAATTACACCGGAAATTCATGCGAATAATACAAATATATTTAAAAGTCATTCCGACTTCAATTAGCTTAAATTTTTAAAAATTAAATATTTAATTTTTTTAAAATTTAAATATTTAAATTTGTGCTTGTTTCTCCCAAAAAAATTTTGTCAGTTGAAAGAGTACTTACAATTCCCCTATTTTAGCACATTCTTATTTTGCTACGACAAAGTCTGTATAACTGAAAAGATCTTTATTATCGATAAAATTGACCATCGACATAATTGATCGACTACAATGATTCATTCGAGCTTCCATACTACTAATTAGATTAAAATGCTATGATACAAGTTTCTTATACGTTCAAACAGCTATACATAGTCTTTTTCGCAGAGGCTTAGATACTATTTTCATTTGTATTGATTATTCCTGGCAATGTATCGAAGCCGTTATTTCACCGAATCATGTTCGGCGGATCATGCCCACAGCAATCACCATACTATAAACTTTAATAAAGTAAAAATGATTGTTTTGGAGAGCAACTATATAAAGCGGTTAATTAAAGAAGCCGTCATTGAATACCGAAAATAAATTCAACTATTATTGGTAATTTTATAATTACTATTATATTTTCAGAATAAATATTCCTGGTGATAATAGATTAGTTATGCCGAAATATTAAAAGTAAATTAAATGTTCATTTGCTGGGATGACTTTTTTATTCATTAAATGATCACGTTATTAAACAAAATGCCATTGTTTTTATCTTTGTGGAAATTTTGTTTATTAGCTTGATAATAGTAACGGTAGTGACCGAAATATGGCCTTTTTATAAAATGTATCACTCATTGATTTCGAAAAATAATATTTCCGTTGGCGAGAAGAAACTTTTTTAATATCTTTTGATATAAGTGCTATATAGATAATAATATTTTGTGCAGCCTCAATACTTATGTAGGTATTGATGACGTTTTAATTGCTTCAATAAAGCATAATATTTTAAATATATAAAATGCATAATAATTAAATGCATTCTAGTGTACATAAAGCAGAATTTTATATTCTTAAACTTGATATTTACGTTCACACTGGTATCATAATAGGAATTTGTAATCACTTGGTTTCTTATAAGTGAGGAATTTAAAATTTTAACGTCCAGTTTCCAAACGCTAATGATGATGTAGTTTATGGAAAATATCATGATAAAAATATAAAATTCCAATTTATATGCGAATAAACATATATATATAATTTGCAGAAATTTTTATATTTGAATATTTAAATTGCTTTAATTTTTGGGATTTAAACAATACAATATAAACATTACTCAAACAAGAATGTTATCTAGTCAATATCCTACCATCGAATAAAGCAATATTTTGCAATTTGTTGAAAAATTATCTGTATGTTGCAATTTGTACATATAGCATCATACTTTTTATTTTAAAACGTTATTTGTATATTATTTATTTAAGTAAAATGCTAACGTTGTTTTATTACCCATTATAGTATTTTAGTCTATTTTATTGGCAAATAAGGAATTCAATTTAACGAATCATAAATACGAGAAAACATATAATTAAATGATAAAATTAAATAACAAATAATTAAAGGTGTTTTGTTTCTGATGAAAATGTAACACATTACATTCACTTATTTTTGATGTTAGAATGTAAAAGATTAACATTTTACTAGCAAATATAAAATCTTTGATAATTTAGATTAATTTACGAGCAATATTATATGACATAGAAATCATTTATGCATATCATATAATATAATACATTAAATAATGAAATTTTAAGAATTGCAACAATATGTAATGATATTGATTTCTTAAAATCATTTAAATAATTTAATAGATACATATTTTAAACTAGGTTACTATAAAAATAACATCAAGCAGAAAATAGTAAAATATATAAATCAACACAATAATATAAAGAATAAATTTAAACTCTTAAGTGGCAAATTTTTATGCATGGATAATAAATAATATACTTTGTATATTAATATACTTATACTTATATTAATATACTTTGTAAATCAACAAAATATTATTAAAAGTAAATTTAAACTCTTAAACGGATATTTTGCTTAAGAGTTTAAATAAACAATATGCTTTGTATTGGAATAAGGTACACTAGATAATCAAATTTCATTAGAGAAAATACGTCATTAGCGTGTATATGGAACCGGTGATGTGTTGGGTCGAGGAATAGGAGCTGAAACCTTATAACATAGCAGTTCCTACTGATGACCTTTAATCTTAATTCTGATGCATTATCTTAAAATATTTTTTAACTTAAATATAGAACAAAATATGTAAACTCAGTTAAGTGAACTGATCTAAATAAATAACTATTTAAATTACTTAAATTTAATGTAACGTGGCTTTAATAGTATAATATTAGCACACAATAAAACATTTTAAACAAATCATAATTTGTTGCAAATATATTTTGTGATTTCAGTTAACTGATTTGATTTGTTTAAATAATATTAATATTTTAATTTTGTTTTATTCACAGGCACGTATTGTAGTGTTTAGTCAATTTTATTACATAGTGCTTTAAACAGAACAGAACTATGCTTTCACATAGCTGTCCCACTAATAACTGACCAACGATTACGACAATTGAATTTTGTATAACTTTTGTCTCTGACAATTGTCGATTTTTTTAAGATCTAAAAATCTGACATTGACCGCAGACTCGTTTCGACTAAGAGAAGAGTGCTTTACAACTCTCCCACTAGTAATGTTTAATTACCTTTATTGGACGTTTAAATAATATGAACATAATAGTTGATAAAATAAGTTGTTAAATACTTACAATCATGCAACGGAGAATCGACATGATCATGTGCAGACTTAGGTTGTGGTTGTGATGGCAAATGTGAATCTGTGAATTGTACATCAATATTGTTATCACCGGTAATTCCGTTTACTACAGAATCATTGCCAACTATTGCACGACTAGCCTATAAATAAATACATAATGACATGAAGAACGACGAAAAAACGTTATAGGAATACAATAATTTATTTGTAATAGCGTTTCAAATAAATAACAATTACATATTGTATGACTATTCTATAGATTGCTAACAATATCGCAGATCCCTAACAATGTTATTGACGGCAGTAGAATTTGAAATATATCATATATGAATTTAAATGTTCACTCTAAACAAGTAAAATAAAATCCATAAAGAAAAGCGGCCATGATCAATGCCAAGAAAGAGAAACGCTCTTAAGAATATAAACTACAACGAATATAGATTTATTGGAATATATTCCATTTAAAGGTAAAGTATAAATATATAAATATTTGCTCCAGAACAAAGTACATCAGGAAATTCAGTTATTCATATCATCTCGATCCACTATAACAAACAGAGTCAAGTAGAAGGATAAATGTAACATAATCTTTCAGATCTTACGACACCTTTGGTGAATTGGATATATATTCCAAATAGTACGGCAATGGTAATTTTGACAAATAACACTAGATACTACTAACAAGGAAATTAACTGTTTATTAATAAATTGAAATTAAAGCAAAGTTTTATACACTGCATGCACTAATTAAGGATATGGTTAAATGAATTTAAAATAAGTTGTCATTATCCAATCGAGTTTCGGCTCGTTTTACTCAACCCACGATAGCGGAGCCATGCACATTATCAAATACAATGTATATCATGCCATAATATGGTACAAATTATTTACACAAGTATAGTGTTTATTATATTGACATCGAAATATTATATTGACGATAAATTCAATAGATAAGTGGTTTTATCTCGTTTACAGCAAATATATTAATTGCAATTCTTGGCTACATATAAAATAGTTTTCGTTTGGAAATCGCCTATCTAACAAAATTAAACCATCAAGTAAATATAAATATATGGATAAAATTGAATTAATAGAATCCTTACATATTTTGATAAATCAAAATTATTTAAAAGTAGGGACATCAATATTTAGACAAGTAAAAGGTGTTTCAATGGGTGGTAATAGTAGCCCAATTATAGCTGACTTGTTTTAAGCTTTATAGAATATGAATTTGTTCATAACTGTGTAAAAACTAAATCTAAACAATATAAATATATGAAATATATGATATATGTGTATTTAATTCTAATAATTTTTATTCAATTAGTGAGCATATTTATCCAGAAAGCCTTATTCTTAACAAAATCAATATTAATGATAAAGAAGGTGTATATCTAGATATGAACATTAAATTAACATTAACTAAAACTACTATTAATTTATATCGTAAAGATGACATATTTAAATTTACAAGAGACATATTTTTGCATGAGCATTCATGCATACCATATAATATAAAATATAATACATTAAATAATGAAATTTTAAGAATTGCAACAATACGTAATGATATTGGCTTTCTTCAAAATCATTTAAATAATTTAATAGATACATATTTTAAACTATCAAAAACAATCAGCAGATCATAGTTCAATATATAAATCGACAAAATATCATTAAAAATAATTTTAAACTTTTAAGCCGAAACTTACGATGGATTGGATAATAAATAATATACATTGTATCAGAATAACATACTAGATAATCAAATTTCATCAGAGGAAACACGCCATTAGCATGTACTTGGCCTCGCTGATTTGTTTGGTAGAAGAATATGGGCCGAAACCTGATAACATAGCAGTTCCTTCAGATGACAGCTAATCTTTAGTCTGATACATCGTCTGTTGTTTATTAGTCAATTCATAAAAATTGACTTTTATTCTTAATTTTAATTTTAAAATTTACTTTGTGCTAGAATAAGATACACAAGATAAACAAATTTCATCAAATAAAATACGTCATTAGCATGTACTTAGCTTCGATGCTATGTTGGGTCTATAAACAGGGGTCGACACAAGATAACATAGCAGTTCCTTCTGATCACCTATAATCCTTATTCTGAAACATCATATGTTATTTATTAGTCAATTGATAAAATTGACTTATTTTAAATTTCAATTTTAAATTTTAACTTGATATAATTTAAATCAAATCTTATATAATAATTATTTATTATTTATTATTTTAATGTTATTTAGCATTATTTTTTAATTTATAAATAATATAAAATACGTAGACTCAGTTAACTGATCTGATTCAATTTCAGCCGTCGTTTATAGGATCGTATTTAGTACAAGTTAATATCTAAAAATACAATTTATTTATAGGTGGTATTGATCACCGCTGATTATAGTCATAAGTACGCACCGGATGATTATCAAAAATGTTAATCACGCTAATATCATCAAAATTTAGTTTACAAGATTTTGTTACTATTACTTTATTTGTTTGTAAAATGATTGATTTTATAAAGATTTTTCGAAAGACTTATTTGGTGTTAATTCTCTAAAAATAAATTGAAAGAAATGTAGCTGACTAAAAATGGGAAGTTGAAAATTAAAAAATATAAGTTAAATTTCAGATGGTTTATCACAGTATCACAACAGTAGCTGATTATATTATAGTATTAACCTTAATGAATTTTAGGCAATTAAGGTTACCGTCGGTTATTTTAAAATATCCGATATGACAGTGCACCAAAAGAAATCTCTGTCGATGTTCGAGAATTGAAATCACCCATCATTTAGCATAGTGAAAACTATGCTAACGGCAAAACAGTTCGTTATATGCATTTAAATTAACTATTTGTATTAAATTTCAGTGAGTTTCGCAATTAGCTAAGTTTAAACAATTTTAGAAAAATTAAAAATAGACAAAAAGTTTACAAATCATAAAGTCATCGTTAAATGACGTTTTGGCTTAATGGAATTCAGTCATTATTGCTTATTTCAACATCCTCCGACAACGAATTTTTGATTGGAAATGTTATTACTTTTCTACTGCTCAAACAGCAAAGGAAAATTTCTAACTATGAACCCTATTTTTCGGAGACGAATGTTTATATATTTGAATTAAAATATTTTAATTAAATAAAAGATATCTTAATGGCACTAGAAAATGCCATTTTGAGTTCATTAACGAATTAGAGATTTAATAAATTTACAATCAGTGATCATGGGGACCTTAAGTCAGCAAAATGCGGATATACTTTGATTATAATAATTTAATTCCGATTTTTATTTATATTTGAACAGAAATTATTTAAATGGTTAATTTAAAGAAAAATAATTAAAACCAATGTTTTATTAAAAATGTGATTTGTATTAAAATGTGATTTACTGATTATTTTCCTACTTAGCAATGCAAAATGGAAATCCATAAAAATGGACAGAAAGGCATTTCCAAATCTAATTTTTATCTAATATTGACAATCAGATAAACATAGTATAGAAGTAAACTAATACGTACGGCGATGTTCTGACGAAACAGCGAGCCGAGAATAGATCGATTTCTTGAATTTTTCAACAAGTTTGCACGGTTCAGCGATTCGCTGTTTCGGTTAAATTTTGCAGGTAAACTATAGTTTATCGCAGTGGTAACAGCATGGGTATTATTCTTCACAGCTCGTTGACCTGTTTCATCGTTATTCAAGCTGCTTTTAGCGCGCAGTGTATGAGAAAGAAATGACGGTGCCAGATTGTCGCGCTGGTAATTCTTTTAATTTTTTTGCAATCGTTTCAAAAAATGTTTCTAAAACAACTAAAGAGACTGTTAAGAACGAAAATAAAATTATAAAATGCATGATACTAAGTGTAAATTTTAAAAAAGCACGCTTTCTAACTTGAGTATTTTTCAGTGTACAAGTAATGTCGGAGCTATCAAACGATAGCAGCAAAAATCATTCAAAAATCAACGATAATCATACAAAAAAAGACAAATTAAAGGTAAATCTAACTACAGATCCAAGTAACAAGGTTAGTAATTTTTCTATGGTATCAGGTGATGGGGAGGTGCTTCCCCCATTCCTAAATTAAAGAATTTGCTAATAATTAAAGTTAAGAAACCGACTGAAAAACACGATCTCTACAACAAATTTTTGAGATCCTTCACCAAACAGTTTCAGAACAGGGTTCTATTTAACTCTGTTAGGTTACACCCTGCGGAGGTGAAGATCTCTTTTGTCTCGAATGACCTTGCCGCAAACTACATGGAGTACTTCTCCGTCAATTTAGCTGAATATGGTGAAATTTCATCCAAGCCTATCCTAGCATCGCTAAAAGTTTCAAATCTTCCCTGTTCAATGGAAGAAGAAGATATACGTTCTTTTATGGCAAAATTCAAGGTCACCAATCTGAGATCAATCCGGGGTAAGGACGGGAACCCTATCCCGGTTGGCTTTTGCAATGCTCCCGTAAATATTGCTGAATCCTTGTCTAATTCTACGTCGAATCCCTTTATGGGTGTTAATATTAAATTCACGATCACAGAGAGGGATGATCTGACCTATCCCCACTGCAGCCGGTGTCACAAATGGGGACACTGGGCCTCCAGCTGCAGTGGGACCCTTTCGTGTGGGGTTTGTAGCTCCACCAGCTGTCCTTCTCTTACAACTACCGATCGCTGCGAGGCCCCCCTTTCCTGCTCGAATTGCGGGGGGTGCCATCCTGCTTGGAGCAGGAAATGCTCTCTATTCAAAGAATATAGACAATTATTTTTGTTAAAACCGCCCAATCCGGCCAAGTCCTCCGCGGTCGCTGCAGCTCCACGTATGGATGACGCTGACATTCTACGGATTATCGACTTAAAGACTTCGAATGCTCTTCGGCAGATGGAGGAGTTAGTACGCTATCCTAACCGTTATCGGGACTAATCCTGTGCTTCCTGTTTCATCGGTTCCGGAGTCGAAAAAGAGAGGGGCTTCAGCCCATGCCGTTCCCCCGCTCAAGATTGGGAAGCTAATCCAACAGAAGACTAATAGGGGAAATGAAGATACTGCCCAGGGGCAAGTACCTTCCTTGGAGGGGGCTAGTGGTGGGAAGGGCAACCTTCCTGCACCTAGCTTTGTCTAGGTAGGCAATCCCCCATCCAACTAATCCATCACAATGCAGAGTACTCGTGAGCCTTTTTCACTGAATATCCTTCAGTGGAACTCGGGAGGTGCTTCCGCCCTTAGACTTCTATCTGGTAGAGATGCAGATGTTATAGTCCTTCAGGAGACGCGGTCTATCCGTCTCCCCCAGGACATTACTCGATTTATCTCAAAGCATATTTGTTCCCACTACACTCCGTACATAACTTCACCTCACTCCTCTTCATCTCAAGGACTCTTGACCTTAGTTAAGTGCTCCTTAAGGTCCTCCCTCCTATTAAACTACTCATGTCCAGCCCTTTCTTGTTTAGTAGTTTCACTCAGTAAGAACGGTAAACGCATAAGTCTAGCCAATGTCTACATCCGTCCAGGGGAAATTCACAAGAACCGTGACCTCCTGGATAGTATTATTGACAGCGGTTATGACATGTTACTTGGAGATTTCAACGACAGAACTGGTCGTTAAATCAATGCAGCACTTCGCAGAGCTAGGAACGGTTATCTTATTCACAAACCCCCGTCACCTACCTTTCATTGCACATCAACAAATTCTATCCTCGACATTTTACTGCTTCACTCGAGGTGGTTGTTAAAACCCTTCTGCACGGAGCAGTTGCGCCAGCAATTGTCCACCTTTCATGACCTAATTCGTTGGAGGATTGAGGAAGATATGTTGCTTCGAAGGAGGTTTCACTTTGATCCGATCAGAGTGGCCCTCTTTCAAGCGGCTATCCAACTCTTTCCCTTAATAGGAAATGAGAGTTTGACCAAATTTAATACCTACCTCTTTTCGCAAGCTACCTCGATACTATCGACTACCTATAAAGGTCGTATATACAATCCCACTCCGACAAAACTCAAGGTCCTAGCAAAATTACTGAACCTCCCTAATCTCTCTGCTTCCGCCAAACAGGCCCTCTCGAATGAATACTGGAGCACTAGATACAGGTTCCAGCTGAGTAGGGATAAGACGAGTATCGCTCGCCTTAATCCTTCTCAGTCTTCCTTTTGGAAGATGTTCAAGAAGGAGAAGTTTGTTTGCTGGAAGGATAGAGCATTGAGTTGGATAGGGAATGTAGGCCTTGATAAAGTTTTAGAGGAGTCACTGGCCCTACACAACTATGGAGCCACTCTATCACCTCAACCAATCCCGCCTTGGTGTAACTTCAGGAGTAGGGATCTATCTGTTACGGATATCCTTAACTCCTGGGGTCCACTCCCGGGCATCTCCAAATCCGTCGTTCCACTTTCCTCTCGGGTCTGTCAGCTTTTGACAGCTGATCAGAGAAGAGAGGTGGCCGTCACAATGCTTTTAGCCTCCCCATCCGATGTAGCAGGCATCAATATTAGTAAGCGTGTTTTTATTCCTAAGAAAAAATCCTGCTCATGCCCTAAAGATCTGCGACCCATTTCGATTCAAAATGCCCTCGTGTCGATTTACGAAAAAGCGCTTGCGCGTAAAATGCGCGACTATTTAGGTAGGCGTAATTTGATCCCTCCAGGTTTTCATGGGTTCGTCAAAGGTCGCTCGGTCCATTCAGCAGTTGGTGAGGTGGAGCAGTTTTGTCGGGATAATAGCCATCGTTTAGTTGTGGCTGTTTTCCTTGACTTTTCTGCTGCATTTGACCGCATCTCCATTCCTTTTGTGATCTCTTCTCTCAGGTCCCTCGGGTTGCCTGCGAGAATTGTGAACAGAGTGGAGATCCTGCTGTATACCAAGCGTTTTTACTATGAAGACGACCCAGATGCGCGTCAGTTCTACCCTATTACGGGTGTGCCTCAAGGATCCCCACTTTCTCCTATCTTATATCTTGCTGCCTCTATTAAACTATTCAAAATATTTAAACGCGAACAACGTCTTGTGGTGTACGCTGATGACACCACAGCACTGTTCACTGGACACAGGTGTAAAGACGTAGTCTCTGACATCAGCCGTTTCTTTTTAAGATTAAAAGATCAGTTACCCATATCCAATCTTATTTTAAACTCAGCTAAATCGCAGGTGGTCGTCTTTCATGGCACACCTGCTACAAAGCAAAAACTTAAGAGATTAGCACTCTCTGCGCTCTCCTCCATATTTGCCTCTGAACCACTTCCCACCTTCACAAGTCGAGTAAAATACCTGGGGTTCACCGTTACGGTGAACTGGTCGGCGAAAGCTGACCTGGATAGACTCAAACGTATCCTGAAGAAAGCTAGGTGGGCCCTGAAACGGGCTCAGCATCTGTCATTGAAAGGGAAAACCCAGGTGCGCCTTTGGGGTACCTGGGCTATCTCGGGATTAGTCTTCTTCTCAAGAGGACGTCCCCCAGAGCAAAGGCTAAGGTTTCTTAGGCTCCTCGTCTCTCGTTTACCAAGCATAGTCCGCGCTGATTGGATTCTTCGGGAGGTGAAAGACCCCGGGTGGTTCAGTCGGAAGGCGGCGTGTTGGATCGGTTGGGGGGCTCAGATCCCCCTGGACCTGAGGCCATAGAAGAAGAAAAGAGTTAGAAGACTGAAGAGCTACTGACTTTCTATTGTTGTGTCTGATCTGGTTTATTGCATGTTTCTTTTTCTTTTTTTGTGTAGTTAAGAAAGTCTTTATTTATTTATTTATATATAAAAAAGTGAAACTGAATTAAATCATCCTTCCTGTTATATTGTTGTATCGATCACTCATTATAGACTTGCGAAAAAGTTTGAATCGTTTTTATTGGAGCTTTCGACCAAACGGTCCTTATCAACAGATTTAAAAAATCAAACAAATTCATTTTTTTAATCTGTTGATAAGGAATGTTTGGTCAAAAGCTCTAATAAAAACGTTTCAAACTTTTTCGCAAGTCTATAATGAGTTATCGATACAACAATCTAATCAAAGCCTTCCTGTTATGTTCAAATTCTATCACTTTGTCAATTTTTACAAACTTAAGTAAAGTTTACAACTTACAAACTTAAGTCGAATCAAAATCATAATTTGTTGTTTGCCATTGCGAGTCAGCGTCAGGAGATTTTAAATCGTATAGCTCATTTGGATGTTTTGGCCATAAAACGTTATTATATTAAACACAGACAGGACTCCACGATTGACAATGTTGATATAAGCATTCTTCCGTATGTTGATGGCCGGGTTCCGTCAACAGTCATTTAAATGACTTTTATGGACGGAGCATTCTGTAAATTAATAACTCAGCGATTAATGAATAACATTAATCGCTTTTTTGTTGATATTCTGAACAGTTGAAGTTGATGATGACGTAAATGGGAGTTCGATCTTCTTACAAATCAATATAATGAAGGCATCTTAAGACTGTGAAAATTCAGTCCCAAATACATTATTTCAAAAATATGAAGTATATCATTACATATCAATTGCTTGATTATTTGGTGTGCATCCTTACATCCCGTCTAAATAATTAAATATGTTAACTTATATTTACAATAATTATAATAATCATGAATGGATTATTACATTTAATCACCTTATGGTAAAAATAACTGACGTTTAAGGGTATAACGATTGAATTATTCAGTTTATTGAGGATATTTTAACGTAAAAGAATTATTTAGCTCATCAAACCACCGAAAATTTCAATTATGTTCAACAGGTTCCTTACATTTCTATACATTGCATTCATTCAATTTATGTCCACTGAGCGCTCTCGTACAACGAAAAGTCTATCCTTAACTTTATTATTGAATATAACAAATAGCATAGTCACCGACGTTTGAATAGCTAACAATTGCTTTCAAAAGACAAAGATATGCACTTCTTCCTAAAGCGATAAACACATATCCTCAATTGTCATGCTGCTTCTTATTCTGAGAGATCGCCTTCATCAGTCCACAACTATCACGAGTCGCGCAAAAACGCCCGTTACCTTGAACGTATTGTAACTGTGGAGAGGGCCCAATTCACACCGATAGTGTTTTCATCGTCTGGAGGCGTTGGTAAGACCGGAGATTGCGTTCTGAAGGCATTAGCCAGGATGTTGGCCAATAAGCGCGAAATAGACTATGCGACGTGTATCGCACTTATCCGACGAAGGATAAGTTTCTCCCTTGCGCGATCAACTTCTATGTGTCTTCGCAGCCCCCGCTCTGCATTTCACCGGTTCGAGCACGGACAGCAAATCCATTCGGAGATAATTAGTCGTGGATCCGCTACGGATAGCTGAGATTTTAATGGTCTTAAATTTAATGTTTATATTAGGGCCCATTTGCGGGTAACTTTATGATTGTAATTTTTAATTGTAAAAAAATAAAAGTAAAGAATTAAAAAAAAACAAATAAATATAGTTCTCGTTAAATCAAAATAGGCATTAAACCGCGCACTTCAGATGACCGTCATCAGCCCTTTCCAGAGTTATGTCAAATTATGATTCGAAACCGCTCATCTATAAGAATTGTGTAGCTGTTCCGATTCAAGATTTGATAAATACTTACATTTAACGAAACTCTTATATGTTGCTTGTGTCGCTTATACAGCTTATAGTGCTGCTTGTTTTTTGTGTCACTGTAAAACGCAATTGAAAATGAGCCATACGAATTACGCATTGTCAACGTGGAGGAAGTCCTCATCTATCTACGGATTGTCAGTTAAGCTAACTAATTAGGAAATAATATTAGTGAATGTTTATTGAAAATTTAATCAGTTGCGGAGCTTCAAAAGGAAACAATTCAAGCAAAATGAACATTTCGAAAGGTAAAACGTTAATTTCTTCTACAATTCCTGAAAAACAAGTGATTGTTCTGCTGTTAATTTGCCGGGAGAGGGAGTACTCCACCCAATCCCTAAACTTAAAAACCTTATTGTTATCTCAATGTCACAACCTCTGGAAATGCACAATTTATTCAGTCTTTTTAAGACCATTTATTGGGAAATATGCCAACCAAATCCTGTTCAATTCAGTCAAATTTCATGAATCAGAAATAAAAATTTCCTTCGCAATCTCTGATATTGCGAAGGATTATGATATCTTCTTTGATTCGAATCTAAAACATCTGAGTTCGATTCACTTTAAATCCATTATAGCATCTGTCAAAGTGAACAATATTCCTCCGCATCTAAAGGAAAATGATATCGAAGTTCTAAAAACAATTTACAAAATTTCTAATTTCCGGTCTGTTATGGGAAAAAGTGGATTTCCACTTCCTGTAGGTTTCTGCTCATCCACTATCGAGCATGCCGAAACCTTTGCCAAATCGTCATATAATCCCTTTTTAGAGTACAACTTACGCTTTACAGTTATGAGTGCAGAAGATCTTACCTACCCCCACTGTAACACATGCCATAAGTGGGAGCACTGGGGATGAAGCAATACCACCCAGCTGAACTAGCACAATGCAGAGTACTTGTGAGCCTTTTTCATTGAATATTCTTCAGTGGAATTCGGGAGGAGCTTCTGCCCTTAGACTTCTATCTTGTAGAGATGCAGATGTTATAGTCCTTCAGAACACGCGGTCTATCCGGATCCCCCGGGAGATTACTCGATTCATCCCTAAGCACATTGGTTCCCACTATACTCCGTACATAACCCCGCCTCACTTATCTTCATCTCAAGGACTCTTGACCTTAGTTAAATGCTCCTCAAGATCGTCCCTTCTACTCAACTATTCCGGATCCCACAGGACATTACTCGATTCATCCCTAAGCACATTGTTTCCCACTATACTCCGTACATGACCCCGCCTCACTTATCTTCATCTCAAGGACTCTTGACCTTAGTTAAATGCTCCTCAAGTTCGTTTCTTCTACTCAACTATTCTTGTCCAGCCCTTTCTTGTTTAGTAGTTTCACTCTGTAAGAAAGTAAAAAGCCTCAGTCTAGACAATGTCTACATCTGTCCTGGGGAGATTCACAAGAACCGTGACCTCCAGGATAGGATTATTGATAGCGGCTATGACATGGTACTTGGTGATTTCAACCACACAACTGGTCGTCGGATTAATGCAGCACTCAGCAGTCCATGAGAGGTGGATGTTGAAATCCCACTGTTTTCAAATGCGTACCAGCTGCACACTTACAAGTCCACTAACTAACAAAAAACATAACAAACGTCATACATATAAATTAGTTAACTTGCTTAAATTGGATTTGGCATATATGAATGGGCAGATGATTTCACGAGAGAAAATCAGCCACAAGGAAGGGATGGAAGACAAAAGAGGTAGAGTAGTTTGGGATATGTAAAATAAGGTAATTATAGGAATGCAAAGAAAAGTAAACAGGAAGAGAATTGTCGCGAAAAGGAAGGTTGAGAAATGAAGCGGTGTGAAAAGTTGCAAGGCGGAAAGCAATGAGAAGAAGACGAATTTGAACACGAGAATAAATGGTTGGCAATGGATAGAAACAAGATGATTGAATGTATGATCAAAACGACGAAGACGGAGGAGAATTCGGACTGCTGCGTTGACAATGCGTTGTAGTGGAAGAAGAGTGGATTTAGGTGAGTTGGAAAATATACTAAGACATTAATCAAGTCTTGAGAAAAGGAGAGAAGATATGAGAGTCATACAAAAGGGAAATCGATCAATTTACGAACTTGACGGAGATTGCGGAGTATCAAGGTAGATGAGCGTACTTTATCTCTAACGAAAGGTTTTAGTAAAATTTGTTTGTCAAAATGGAAGACTAGGAAAACGAGATTGTCAACGATAGGAAGAATTAAAAAATTTAATGATACTGAGGGATGTTCTAAGCCGGGGCGTCGAGGAAGAATCCACATTATATTAGATTTATTAGGATTCACAGTAAAACGAAGAGAAGAAATATGATTGAAAATTGAGGCAAGACAGTTGGAAGAGGAAACATTAAGATCGTGAATACGATAGACATGTGCATGAGCATATATGAGAATGCCATAATATATTGCATAACATGGAACTTAAATGTATGATAAATAGAAGGCAAATCACCGAGAAGAGAGAAAATCAAAGGGCCTAATACGGAGCCCTGTGGAACACCAGACGGAATGAAAGAAGGATAGGAAAGAGAAGAGTTAGAACAAACGCGAAAAGTACGATTTGATATATA